>JAJEKB010020956.1:276623-325638 GCA_022393335.1 Macrotrachela quadricornifera | reverse complement strand
AAAAATTTATTATACAAATCGAGTCAGGACTTCTGGCCCACCCTTTAACGACTGCAATCGCATTGGTTAATTCACATTGAAATAAGTCAAAATGTTTCGGAGCCTATGTCGAAAAGAATACAGACAAAAAGAAAGTGATCTTCTTTTGTGTATTGAGTTTAGCTGGTTATAGACAACATTAAGAATAATCATGATTTTGAATTTTCTTATCGAAGAAATAAAACGTTCGTTTGTAGCATTGAATACATTATTGTATGTATGACGACAAACAAAGAGAGAAATTTTTTCACCTTTTTTGATAAAATGTACATCAGTTTAAAAGATGATCATATTTTTACTTTTTGGTCAGCTGAATGTAGGATTTGAAATATAAAAAGCCTTGTAGTTTAAATAAAGGAGTTACACTAATCTACGGTCTTTCGTGTATTCTTTATGGATTGTTTTTTCTTCTCGATCAATTAGTTAAGTTTATTTTTAATCTGAAAATTAGGAGTAGATTCTTATCTGAAGTTTATAATGAAAGTATATTGACTAGTTAAGCAAGAAAAACAGAACTATGGACAGCATTAATTAGTTCATACTTTAGCAGCTTATTCGTTCTTTTTGATGTTGTTGCTTTTTAGTTCGCTACACGATGTAGTGAAAAACAACATATGCTGTAATCCTTTCTCAACAACTTGAGAAACAAACAGCAGTGCAGTAGATGTTGATTTTTGGACCACATGCGATGGAGAGTGTGTAAAATGTTTGCTTTATTAATTGACAGTGACTCTTGGAGAAAAGTATGCATACTATCAAAAAATTACGCACCCTTTTTTTTTTACCCATAGTGTTCCCTCTTTCTTTCTTTCTTCATTATAGAACTCTATTGAGTCGATACATTGACTAACATGGATGACAATTATATCAATTATGCACAGACTGCTCGTACACCAAGATATACTGAGATTGGACCTAATGGTGAAATCTTGTTTCAATCGGACAGTCTTCCTGCCTATCTCTTTAGTAGTTATCTTCAATTGCGCGAACCACGAACTCCAAGAAATGAGATGAAGGTCGAACAAAAGACTAGCGATCTATATAGAACCTTTGGCACCCCTGCTCGATTCGAAAATCCAGGTAGATGCATTTTTATTTGAGCCGCTCCATATCGCCAAACTACTGTAATCTCTTTTTTCAGATTGGTGGCGACACTTTAGCAAACCAGATATGAATATACTTTATCAGACATCCAATCAAGAATATGGGCGCTATAAACCTGTCGCTCATCATATGCCGACTGTCTATCGAACTAGATCGAGAGAATTTACTCAGGTAAATAATACGAATAAATTCTATTTAATGCATTGTATTATTCAAGGCTCAAAGTATCGGTGGAAACTTTCGTCGTAATGGCCTTAGTACGAGTTTAAACGATCTATCTTCCAAACGATCTTATCGAGACAGATATCAATGATGGATAAAACGAAGAGATTGTGTGCTTTTCAAGTCGTTCAGAAATGTACTGATTTTTATAATAAGTTCAATTTGAAATCAATCATAATAATAAAAAATAGATCATTTTTTCTTCTTTTGTCATCTGACTATGTCTATTCATATTCAAATTTTAAAGAAATTTATTCCGAAAGCCAATAGAGCTGAGTGTCTTTCATTGCTGTTATTTTCTCTCGAATATATATTCCTATGAAAACTTTTCAATTTAACGCTTTCGAGTCGCTAGTTTCATCGGCGAACTCCATTATATTTTAACAGGAAACTTAGTATAAAACAATTTCTGTTCTTTTATTCGTAGGCAGAAGGTTACATGAAATGTGTGATCTGCTCTGCCTTCGTGAAAAAACCATGCAAAAATTGAAGAAAAATTGCTACTGGTTCGGTAGAAAAAGAAATCGCCTGTATCAGACCAAACTGGCCGGTAACCGGTACTGGTTATAACTCTACTTCAGGTAATTACGTTGTTGGTGTCGACAAAGTGCGTCATTAAAAACTTGGATAAAGCACAGGTGATTATAAAAAACTCACTTTTGTTTTATACTAAAAAACTTACTGTCAATGAAAGATATGATCATGAAAGAGTACAGCATGTTTTTTGAATATCATTACTTTGATTGCCAATAAAATTCTGTGGGCGTTTACGGATACTTAAAGCCGTGTGTTTTACATGATTTAGTATTGTTTTTCGGCCACCCATAGTTTTACGCGATGTTTTTTTCCTTATTAAAAATAATGGAAAACTGTTTAGAATATCTCAACCAGGCCAACTAGTAGCTGCAAAAATTTTCAATACCTTTAGCTACTAATCTCACATATTCAATCGTTCGTCTCAGTAAGGAAAGAAGTAAACCATTGCATAGTTCGCCGGCAAGTAGTAAATCACTCCTGGGATAAAAGACTCAAGCTTCCTATAGTGATGGAGCGAACAAAATTTTCAGGATGTTCCTATATTAGAGAATTGATGGCTCTGCCTTAAAATTTTTCTCGTGCGTATTAAGAATAGTATTTTTTGTTATTTCGCATAAGTCTTCTTTTACCATACTAGAGAACATTTATGTATCAGAGGCTTACTTCATTCTAGAAAGTTTTGTAGAGGATATAATATGTTAAACATAATAGAATATTTCCTAGTTTCAATTAATATATAGAAATTCGTAAATAAACAGGTAATATTTTCTATTTATTTTTCATATTTTTCCACGCAACAAAGACCTAAAATCCTGGAAAACTTCTTATAAAAGTCTGGTTAACTCTAAGTGAAACCTAGCGAAGCTTGAAGAACCAAAGTTTTTCAACAAATTTTTGAACGAAACGTTGTAGAAAAATGTGTATCATAATAGAAAATCTTACCTTGAAAAAAGCGCAACCCCTTTAGGGTAAAAATGTGGAACTCACATACCCTCATAAGAAAAGTATTTACTAATCTCGTTCAACCTCCTCCCAACACTAAGGAAAACTTATGTAAAGATTTTGATATTATCCTCCCCTTTCCCAGGAAAGCTAGAAAAATTTCGACCTAAAACTTACACTCACTATTTCCTTCGAAAGTATATGTGAATTCCACAACATGACACACCATCATCCGTATATATATACCATCTTAGAGAGATACATTTTTTCTAGGCAGTTCAGTAAATATTACAAAGAATAGACATGACGGAATGTAAAGGAGAGTGTTTCATTGCAACAATCATTCACAACTTTTTGGGGAAGCCTATTAACTATGGAGGAACTTGTAATATGAGGAAGGAGAGTTCAGCAAAGTTCTCAAATAGTCGAGAACATAAGGGTGACCAACATAGTCTCATCCTTACATACTTCCGCATCAACATGAAAAACATGATCTATTTCAATAAATAATCAAAAACTTTATTTTTGTTCTATATGTAAAAAAAGAAGAATATTTTAATCATCAATCACCATATTCTTGAGTCTATTACTGTTGTTTCACGTATAGTTTGAATAGATAAAATATTTTACAATCAACAATTATCTTAGGTTTAACTCAACGTATTCTTTCTTTTGATAGTAAAAATACATTTTTTTTCTAACTGGAGAAACACTGACGTATACCTATTGTCTCACGAGGGAACCTCGCGAGGTGATAAACTGCTTTTGAGATGAGATTTCTCTCATTATTTAGGCCCTATTGAGACTAGAAAAATCCTAGAATGATTCGTGCCTATGGGTCTTTCTTCCTGATTTATAGCCATTTTGCTACGTTTTCATCATAGGGCAAGGAATATCCGGACAAATCGAATGTCGGAATTTCGATCTGAAAATTGGCTCATAAGTAGGTCTTATGGTTCTTATAATGCACCAAAAGTTTCAGTCAAAATGAATCATTCTGTCCAGAGATATTATATTCTTAAGAAATGCATTATAAGAACCATGAGACCTACTTATGAGCCAAGTTTCCGATCGAAACTCCGACATTCGATTTGACCGGATATTTCCTGCTCTATGGTGAAAACGCAGCAAAATAGATATAAATCAGGAAGAAAGATCCATGGGCACGAATCATTCTAAGTTTTTTCTAGTCTCAATAGGCCCTAAATAATGAGGGAAGTCTCATCTCAAAAGCAGTTTATCACCTCGCGAGGTTTCCTCGTTAGTTGTTCTTAGTTAATTAATTTAGCATAACATCTTCGCTTTATTCGTTTTACTTATTCTAGTTCAAATGATATTCAAAGTCATTTGAATACTATTTATACATTGCAATCATGTTGAAAATTTTTCAAAAAGTAAATTTATTTTGATAAATATTTATTTGAACATATATTTACATACACGAAATGAATACTAATCTAGATTAATGACTCAAATTTTACGACAGGCAAAACGAAGAGGGTCGCCATTTGGGTCTTGGTGTTCAGAGCTGTGTTGGCAATACTCCACTTGGATGATGCAGTTTTTGAGAATGATCAATACAACTCCAGAGCAAAATTTACTTGAAGAATTGATGGAGTATAGCTCTACCTCCAAATGGTCCTCACGAAGGCAGCCAGACCAGTCGCAGAGGTGGGAATCTGGAAAACAAAGGCAGTAATATATTTCTGCGAATAACACAATATCTTACATATTCGAATAAGATATTGGGTTGCTTGACAAAGAAGGCAAGGGTGAAATCTTGGATCGAAGAACCACGTAATGTTTACAGATACCGAATTGAGAGACGTTCTTTACTTTGGAAAATTGAACCATTACATCACGGATAGAGGAATATTTGGTGTTTAGTGAAATCCAAGTAGCAAGATGACAAATGGGTGGATTAGAGATGTGAACAGTATTGATATCGCATGAGAGTCACTCAGCGAAGAATTTACCTAAAAAAAGAAACATAGCTCAACATTACGAGGTACGAACAGAGTTACCGTCATGCTGTTTATCAAGATTTGTGAATGTTTGAAGTTGATCAATAGTGCAGTTCTGAAGATTCTTCGGATTGATTAAACGAGAAAGCTTGCTGGAAGTAACTATGTCGTGATTGAAGGCTGCCGAGATGGAGAATCACCGCTGAAGGCGCGAGCACCTTTGAGCATGATTATTTTCGTTAAATGTAGATTAGAATGAATGTAATATGAAAGCGCTTGAAAATGATGTGCAAAGAAGATAGTGAGCCTTTTATATATCAATTCAGTCATATCGGTGGCTGACAAAACGTAACATTATTCTAATCTTCAATTGCTCTTCATTTTTCCCATTGCACGCCGGCAGTAAGGTGTACTTTTCTTTTCTCCTCTTATGTGTATATACTATATGTATCACACATAATGCAAAATATTTATTTCTTTAAACAAAAAATTAAAACTAATTAAGCTTTAATGGCACAATATACATATGATCAATTTAAACGCATGACCAATGAAGAAAAGGACAAATATTGCGACTCAAACGGTAAAATTATAATGGAAATGATTCGACAGCATGGTACAATAAATGAAACATTTGACAGAAAGATACTACAAAAAAGAAATTCAGATTCAAACAGCAAAAATAACTCATTCAAAAGACAACTTACTTCAACAAGCCAATGCGATGAAAACATTAATAATAAAAGCGATAATTTCAACGGTGATACAGATAAATTTATTACTGTTAATCACAGATATAATAAAAAAAACAAAGATTAAACGACAATATTAATATAGAAAAGTTGACTATTGATCAGAATAGTTCGTTAACGGCTAATATATCAATTGGATGTCTATTCGTGAATAAAAGCAACAGAATGAACAATAGTAACAGTGATGGTATCGTATTTATTGCTCCAACACCTTCAAGGAGTAACCAACACAATATTAATAAAAGAAATAATAACAATAGACTAATAGAAGATATAAATGAATCAATAGATAATTATAATTCACCTGATGTACCTATAATAGAAAAGAAAAATGAAAATCACAAAGGAAATAATTCACATAGTGAAATGGTTCAAATCTCCCAACAAGCATTACACTATGCTGTTGAAAATCATTTATCTCCACTAAGATACATCTGTGAACCTAAAGTAACTGAGATAAAAATTGGAAAAGAGATAATCAAAACATTATTGACTATGATTGATAAAGATTTTCGTTGTATAAATAAACATTATGAACGTCCATTGGGCTTCAATCACTGGTACATTGATACAAATGGCGACTTATTATATTTCACTCGACATATCGAACTTTTTTGTTTTCCTGTGCGACAATCAAAAGTATCCTGACTCAATATATAATAAAACTATACACGTTGCAAAATCTAAACATCTACCTGTTCAACATTGTGTACTAGCAGGAGTAGGAACAGCTATAAGAAAAAATATTATTTTTCCAAACTATATCTCTATCGGTCAAGAAGGAACAAATTCATTCAGAGAAGTAATGATACTACATCAGCATAATATTAACTATAATATAAAAGAGAAGGAACTTAATTATATTTTAGCTAAAGTGACTTTATCACAATAAACTGTATATACATGTAGATGCTATTTCTGTTCCTCCAGGAAACATCACCTTTTCATCTTTTGTCAAAGCACACAGTTAAACGATTTTTTATTTTCGGAGATCACAATGCTAAACACACCGATTGGAATTCTAAAAGAAATAATCAAAGTGACACATATACGCATGAGTAGTTAGGAAGCAACAACTACGAAATAATATTACCGAATAAAAGAACATCCAAAAGATCGGATTCAATTATAGATTTTGACATCTCAAACGATGTCTCAGGTTGGACTTCAGAAGTCTTAGATGAGGGTACATCAGATCATTATCCGAGTTTTTTTCAATCATCAATAACAGTTGAAGATCAATACTTTAGGAAAACAAATTGGAAACTTTTTTCTTTGTTTCTAAGATTAGTATATGCGTATTGGCTATCTGTTGTATACAACTCAGATGAATAAAATCTCTTCAATCTATTTTCAATGTTACCATCGGCATTATGGGATAGATGTAGTATATATGAAATAACTAATAAAGATCGACCACCGTGGTCACTTTATCTTGTTCTTCTAGCGAAATCTACTATTAGAGCCATAAGTACATACAAAAATAATCGAAATACATACAATCTACAATATTTTTTATCAAACAAAGAAATTTACTTAAGCGAACGCATTCATTATTTACATAATCAAAGAGAAGGAAAATTAGCTTGGATAGATGAAATTCACAATATTTGGAAATATGTCAAACCAACATTTCATAGTTTTACTGTTTCTTTTAGAAGACTATCAAAGAATAATGAAAAGATAACAGACTCACACGAAGTAGTTGACTTACTTGCAAATTTTTATGAAGATCATTTTAAAGAACCAACGTTCAATCCAAAAAATTCAATACATCTCGAAGCAATAGAAAAAATTAGTCAGATTAACTATATACCACATATTCCACTGAATAAAATTACTATAAATGAAGTAATAGACGAATGAAAGAAATTTAAGAGAAAAAAATCTATAGATAGTACTGATACATCAGCATTCATGTTGAAACAACTTCCTTTCGAATATATGAATACTATTACAATTCTTTTCAATAAATATCTTCGAAAGGTGAATTTTTTAAGAGTAGTAAACATGCTAAAGTTGTTTGTCTTGCTAAAGATGGATTTTATCCGTCAGAAAATAAGCTAAGACCTATCTCATTGTTACCTAAAATTGGTAAATGGTATGAACGTATCATACATCGTAGAATAATGAAGTGGTGTGAAGAAAAGAACATCTATATTGATGAACGATCAAGTTTTTCTGCTCAAAAAAGACTTCACACAAGAATTATATCACTGATAGAGGATATAAGATTAGATACAGCAGCATGTAACAGATCAGCACTAGTTATTTTTGTTGATTTTTTATTTGTTTTTGATAAGATATGGTATCCATCATTAATATCTACTCTAATAAAACTTGAAATGCCACTACCTCTCAAAAAATGGACTACTTCCTGGCTAAAAGGAAGAACGCTTGCTATACATCATGGAGAAGCATCTTTTCGAACGATTAAAATGTGTGTAGGAGCACCTCAAGGATCCGTTCTTATAGCGATACTATTTTGAGCACACGTACATTTCTTACTGGATATTTTCTCCCAAATCACTTCCCATTTGTTTGCAGACGATTTAGCGTTATTACTACTTAAATCACTAGAGAAAAGATTTTCATTGAATATAAAAGATCTAGAAGAAAAAGCTAGAACAGTTATGGCAAAATTAGAACAATTTTCAGATAATACTATACTTCCCGTATATGTACTTAAAACGAAAGGAATGATAATTCATAGTGTAGTGGTACCAATAATACATAAAATAGATTACAAAAAACAAAAAGAATGAATTCGTAAATAAATTCAAATATTTACGTATTCAGATAACAACAAAACTAGGTTGGAGTGACTATATTAACTCCAAAATCAATAATATTAGAAAGATATATAACACAATGAGCATTCTGTTTAAAAAAACTTACCAAGAAAAAACAATAATTGCAGAAGAATATTTTCCGTCTTCGTCCTTCCACATCTCTTTTTGACTATTTTCAACGTGGTTTTACCTCTTTGGAAAACAGAAACAAAAATAAATTTTGGTATATTGTTCAAGAATACGAAAAATATATGGATTATTTGGATGGGATGATATTTCGACCATAATAATTAGTTAAGAAAGAATCATATACGATTACATCTTCAAATATTGAAAGAAATTCTCATATCATCTAAAAACTCACTAAAAGCAGTGCAATATCAGCGAACTTCCCAAATAGATTAGCACAAAGAGCTCAACACAGCCAAAATGATTGGATAAAATTTAGGAACAATAACATTAGACAACATGAGTATTTTCGTCGCTCAATTGAATATATAAATTTCTTCGTATATAAACTTCTCTTTAATATTTCATAATATTTATTATTAAATTCATTTTTCTAATCATGTGTATCACTCGTGTCAATGTCTTGTTTCTGATAGATGTCGCTATCACCACATTGTTTATATTTACACGTTAGGAACATGTATCTCAATCTCTCTCTCTCCTTTTCTATGTTCTCTCTCATAAATATTCCGTTACTCTATCTTGTGAACCTTGATAGGGCACAATAAAAGTTCAATGTTTAAAAATAATTCTTTAATTGTTCTTATTGATCGTGTTGTAGTGCTGTTACAATTAAGTTAAAATGACGCATTGTGACTGTTTATTAGGGTAGAAGACAACCAATTAAAGATGAAGCTAATTCGGACGTGGCTATATATTTTGAAAAAAGACAACGATCATATCTTTTACATTGCTCACTTAAATTATTCGTTTGTTAACATGTCAACTTTAAGTAACAGCATTTCGTTATATAATATCTCCACTGACAAATTCATTGATACCGGAAAATTAAGACTTCATACAGTTTACAATGAGTGCTCCTATTCAACGCATTCCATTAGATACAGTTGGCCGAAGAAACTTGTGCTCCATTGCGGAAATGTTAGGTATGTGATATAGTTCGTTTTACATTCTACTTGAAAAAACAGTTCCAAGCTAATAAAAAAATTCAGCGAAAAACAAATACATTATTTTCATTGATTTTCAGCGTAAATGACTAATACAAATCAAGCAGAAAAGATTTTTTTACGTTAAATCGAAAAATGTAAGCGATTTCTATTGTACATTTGACTCAGAACCTATGTTTTCTAATCGATTATTATTGATTTATTTTTACTGGAATTTAGTAAAATCGATTAATAGCTACTGTAATTGTTTGTGCGATTTTTCAGTGCAATTAAAATCAGTTTTCCAGACTAATTGATGTTCATCAGTGATTGATGATTTTTTTCCAACTAAAATCAATTTACACTGGTTACAATCCGCAGGAATCGATGATATTTTTGAGGTGATTATAATTATCAGAATAAGATACATCTACATGGAAAGGAAGGGTTGCGACTTCTGTTGTTGATATCCAATGAAAGAATCCATTTTTTAGCAACAATTCTGTCATATGCGATTCACAACCAAACGCCGACTAAAGAACAGTGTTTCTTCTGGCTTCCTGTCGATACCAAACTTACCTTCAATACCAGGTTTATCTCGTCGCCTGATCCAACATTTGCATCGTCCAACTCAAACCAATTTTTCAACCACTTGGACGATGAGACTGCCATTGCCTTCAATAACTATGTATTAACCAAAATTAACCTGCCTTATCTGATCCCTTCAAAGAATCTAATCAATATCACTGTTGATCAACTTCAAACGCTCAAAGATCCTGACAAGAATAATGGTATGTGTTGTTATTGATCAGAATGCTGAAATAAATTTTGCTTCACTCTAGATGCCTTTTTCGTCGAATGGCTATCTTGTGATATCAATGAACACTGTTATATCTCAGGTTCTGTGTGATATGAACATCAGTTGGATCAGTATGTTCAAGCATCATGTAGTGTTACGTTCAAAACTATCACCTCTTCCTTCACTGGACATGTCAAAAACGTCGATGTCAGGTATACTTTTTTATTCTTTCTCAAATTCAACTTGTGTCATTTCTGTTTTGTAGGTTCTCATCTATGTGATTCAAAAGGATGCCTTCGGTCCGAACATCTGACAGTCGAGCCAATGCATCCTGTCAACTATAGTCGTCGGGTATGTTGAAGTGTCATCATTATCGTTCGCGATGACTCAATCATTCATTTTGTTCCGTATGAGCATGGTGTCAAATGTCCCGGTGTTCACTGAGACACACTCGACTTCTCCTGTTGAAAACTTCAAGCAATTTCATTCATGAACTCTTTTTGTCCCTAATAACTTTATTGTCGCAGTTTTTCTAATAAACTTATTCTAATGAAGTAAACTGTTTTTTCTTTGCTACAATGTAGAAGTACCACTGAAGTCAAATGTTTGATACATGAAGAATGTAGGTAACTATGTTGGTGCAGGTATAGTCCTCAACCTCATACAACATGCATATCCACGTATCACAGATCAACAGCAGTCAAAACAATTTGAGGTACTGGACAGCGATAGTCTTGCTACATATCCATACCTTCATGTTCCGTATCATTTCTTTCCTTTTGTTTTGTTACTATACTATTGTAAGGAATAAAAATTCAAAAATTCTGAAAAAAAATTTAGAAGTTTTCGGTGCACCCACTAATGATTCTAACTTCCGACACGATAAATATTGTGCAAGATCGATAGCAGTGATATTCACTTGAATATTTATGCCACATCATTCATTAAATATAGAAGGGATATGGATGTCATCGTAGATTTCTTGAATTCGAAAATAAGTTTGATGTCTAAGCAATTATTGTGATAATCGTTTAAATTTAAATCCTTATTACCATTAATCCAGAGTTTGACTGAATTAATAAAGCAATACATATAAACTTTTAATAACATATATCAATACGATGAATTGATGCGTAAAGTATAATCTTAGCACCAAAAATAAAGCAACATTAGACAAAAAACAGTCACAGTAACACTTTTGTTAATTAGCAGAAAACTTATACTGTTCTCAAAAAAAGATAATAATGAGAAAATAACAGTAATAAACATTGACATTAATTTTCTTTAACATTTTTGAAGAAATGAGGTAGTAGAATCTAAGAATATTCGTAAAAAGTATTACCACCATGAAATAAAAAAAATTGTGATCAAGAAGTAGATAGTAAGTGTTCTTAATTGACAGAGATAAACATGTACATTATGCCATGAGACATCAACATTATCAAATTATTAAACTACCAATCGACTATATTTTATATTTTGAAATAGACGATAATGGAGTATCATTATTAATATCAGCAAGTAATTCATTTTGTTCAGTAAATAATTCTGGTGGTGTTCCATATTGTTGAACGACACCATCATTCATAATAACAATTTTATCACTATCTATAATTGTATTAAAACGATGTGCAATTGTTAAAATAGTTTGATTAAGACATTTTTCACGTAAAATTTGTTGAATTAATTCATCAATTTTTGTATCAACATGTGCTGTTGCTTCATCGATAAGTAATATTTTTGATTGTTTTAAAATAGCTCTTGCTACACATATTAATTGACATTCACCAACACTAAAATTACTTCCATATTCTGCTATTTCTATATTTAATTTGTCTTTTAAATTCATAATTTTTGTTTTTAATTGAACAGCTTCTAACGCATTCCATAATTGTTCGTCAGTATAATGTTTAAATGGATCTAAATTATATCGAAGTGTATTACTAAATAATACTGGAGATTGTGGAATTATATTTAATATTGATCGTAAATCATTTAAACTTATTTTACTTATATCAATTCCATCAATTAAAATTTTTCCATCTATTGTTGATTTATCAGTTAAACGAAATAATGCTTGAAAAATAGATGATTTACCAGCACCTGTACGTCCAATAATACCAATTTTATTTCCTGGACTGATTTCTAA
Source organism: Macrotrachela quadricornifera (assembly GCA_022393335.1). Taxonomy (NCBI): domain Eukaryota; kingdom Metazoa; phylum Rotifera; class Eurotatoria; order Philodinida; family Philodinidae; genus Macrotrachela; species Macrotrachela quadricornifera. The sequence goes on along the minus strand of JAJEKB010020956.1, from coordinate 313,223 downwards.
ATTAAGACCTTTTAAAACAGGTTCAAGTTCTGAACGATATCTTAATTTATAATTTTGAAATTCAATTTTTCCTTCAACTGGCCAGTTAATTGGTGGTTGCAATTCTTCTATATAAAAACCTGCTTCTGAAGGTATATGAGAATATTCATCAATTCTTTCAGCACTAGTCATATAATTTTCCGTTTCAGCTGATTGACGTACTGCCCATTGAAACATAGAAGTTAATGATATACAATATGATAATCCTAATGCTACAGATGATGCATCCATACTTTTACGCAAAGCAACAGATAAAATTGCTGTTAAAAATGTTAAACAACAAGTCATTAAATCTAATCTTAAACCAAACCATCTATCTGAACAATTAAATATAAAAAATGCACGAGAATTTGCATTAACTTTATCAATAAATGAATTTATAAAATCATTTTCCATATTAAATGCACGAATTGTCATTAATCCACTTAATGATGAAGAAAAAAATGCATAAATAGGACTTCTAGTTATACTTTCTAATCGTTTAAGATGTCGACTTGTTTTTAAATAATATCTTCTTAACCATAAAAATATTGGAATAATAGGTATTAATATAAATAAAACCCATGGATTTGACATACCAATAATAACAATACTACCCAATACCATTATTAATGATTGAAATGTATCAAAAAATGTTGCTGGCAATAATTCATCAAGTACTTGTTGATCTCTACTAAATCTATTTAATACACGACCAATTGGATTAGCTTCATAAAATCTTAATGAACTATATAAAACACCTTTAAACATTCTATTATGTAATATAGATGCACCACGTGATATTAAATGAAAAAAATAATCAGCACGAATTAATGAAATTATTAATATACCAATTACTAATCCTAAATATACATATGGATAATGTATTTTACGTTGTTCTATTTCTGATTTTGATGACCATATACTTAACCATTTATTAGTTGCATCATAAATAGCTTCACCTAATAACATAAAAAATATTAATAATAATAATCCAATCCAACCATAACCAGAAGTAAATAGTCTTAACCAAACATTGATATTAACTGTTCCATCAAAAGATGTTTCTTCTTTAAGAATACTATTTTGATCAATAGTTTCAAATTGATTAATAGAAAGATAACTATCATATCTTTTATATGATTCTCTTGTTTCATTTGTATGATGTTGCTGATTTTCATATGATTCTTTTATTTTATCTATTGTTAATAAATCATTAAATAAACCTTGTTTTTCTATTTTACCATCATCTAATAAAATACAATAATCAAATTCTGGTAAAAATTGTATTTGATGTGTAACTAATAATCTTGTTTTATTTTTTATAATTCCTTCATTACTAATACATTGTTCAAAAATATTTTTACCAATTATAGGATCAACTGCTGCTATTGGATCATCAAATAAATAAATATCAGCTTCAGTATATAAAGCACGAGCAAGTGAAACACGAACTTTTTGTCCTCCACTTAAATTAACACCTTTTTCACCTATTATTGTTAAATCACCAGCTGAAAATGTTTTTAAATCATCAATTAATTGATAGACTTTCAACACACGTTCATATCTCTTTTGATCAAGGGGTTTACAAAATAATATATTTTCACGTATTGTTTCAGCAAATATCCATGGAGTTTGAGATACATATGCAATTTTACCATATATTTTACTATTACCTTCAACTAGAGGCATTTCACCGAGTATAGCTGCCAAAAGAGATGATTTCGATGAACCAATTGCTCCTATAATACCAATTAATGAACCACTATTTATATTCAAATCAATTTTAGTTAGTTCAGTTGATTGAGTAGAACCCCATGTGAATGAAGCTTTATCCATTATTATGCTACCTGGAATACGAATATGATCGGTGTTAGAAGACTCTTCTAATGTTTTCGTACGAATGTGTTTGGATAAATTCATAAATTGATTAATGCGTTTTGAAGCTACCATACTTTCACTTAATTTTTCAATTCCAGAAGGTACAGAATTTGTTAATGGATATTGTAGAACACTAAACAATGATAAAGTTGTAAATATATTAGCAGGAGATAATTTTTGACCCATTAACCAACTTCCACCAAATGTAGCTAATGAAACTAATGATATTGATGAAAAAAAAATGCCCATATTAATTGCTCTTATTCGACTAGCTTTTTGAATACTTTTGAATTCATTTTTTCTTGCATTATAAACAATAGATTCTAATGCTTCTTCCCATCTATACATTTTAACAATTTGACATCCAACTAATATTTCATTAATAACTTTAATACGTTTATCAGTCCATTGCACAGTATTTTGTCTATATGTTCTAAATTTTTTACTAAAAAAGAATTGTAATGGTACTAAAAGTAAAAATATTCCATAACCGAATAATGTTGGAATACCAATTTCAAGCCAAATTAAAACAAAAATAATAACTGCTTCTAATGGTCCTGCCCATATATGATGAATATAAAAACTTAATTCTTCAAATTTACTTATATCATTTGAAATTAAATTTATCACTTGTCCTGTTGTCGTTTTCATAATTGCACTTGTTGGCAATGAAAATAATCTTTTATAAATAATAGATAAGAGTGCAATACGTGTATGAGTACCAACTCGTACTGCACGAAAACAAAGTTGTTGCTGCGTAATTGCTTGTAAAACTGCTGCAAGACCTAATCCAATAGCATATAAATAACCAATGTATGAAGGTATATTAAAATCTTTTATAATAAGAACTATTTGTTTTAAAAGTAAAGGTTGTGCTATGTTTGCACCTATATATGGAAATAAAATTAGACCAGCTATTAAACATTCTTTCCAAAATGTCTTAATAATTATTTTCCATATATTAATATATTCATATTTATTTTCATTATTATTCCAAACTGTTTCAAATTTTTTCAATAATTGACTACATTCATCATTTGGTGATAATTCATATAAATCAGCTTCAGTTAATTGACGTTTATAACCAATATTTAAAATCGGATTTAACCATGACCATAATATAACATAAATCCATCGTGTCCAAGATGATTCTGCCCAATCTAAACGACAAGGCTTTCGAGTGCTAGAATCTATTGGAATAGAAGTTTTATCCCTGTCTGTTGTTTCTGGTGTCGGTAGAACACTGTTATTAGTCATGTTGTTGTGTGATAGCAAGTAAGAATAACACCTAGAACATATTTCAATTATATTGGTGACAAAATACTGAAAATACTAATTGTAACTATTTATATAAAAGAATAAAACAATTAAGAATTAACTTTTTGACCTTCTGACGATGAATATGAATGATGGCACGTTTCAATAGACAAAAGTGTGCTATGTACATGTATTCTTTCATACTATCGTATGATAATATGAACACTACATTTTTCTTTTCTTATTACTCTTGCAATTTAATGACGAAAATATAAATACGGAGTTATAGGTGGTCATCTCATTTTGGTCTGCTTATAATGAAAAATATTGATATAGGACTAAAGATTTATTGTTCTCTTTTCATTTGTTTGATATCCAATTAGAGTACGAACTATATTAACCTGATATGGCCTCTCAACAAACGTCCACTAACGAAAGAACCTACCCAAGTGACATTCTCCGTTTAGACTCATATTTTACCTATAGGTGAGACTTACAGCGTCGATAAAAGCCCTAAAAGGGTTCGTATAGCCTGTTGTTATTGGGATACTGCATTTTTAAAGTATTGGAATAACTTACTGACGTGGTTCTCCCCAGGTACATCAAAAAAACTCATTTTCGAATTTCGACTTGAAACTTTGTATAAAGTGAGGTCTCAATGACAGTGGTTTATTGTGAAAGTTTCAATTTTCTTGAATGCTTCTAATGGCAAATAAGTACATAAAAACTTGCCTCTGCAAGTGACATTAGGTTACCAAAGCCGTATCTTAGGATAGAAACAACAAATAGATCTGAAACTTTCAAAATAAACTACTCGAATTGAGACTTCACTATATAAAGTTTCAAGTCGAAATTCGAAAATGAGATTTTTGATGTCCCTGAGAGGAACCAAGACAATCCACGCTATGAGTCCTACTTGTAGGCAAACTATGAGTCCAAACGGAGGATGTCACTTGCGGAGGCTCCCTCGTAAATAAGATAATGTCTTACTCAAACGAAAAATAAAAATTGTATGAGGAAAAGAACAATCATCAATATACTCAAACTCACCCACTCTTTTACAATTTATTTTTAAAAATCAATCACGATTATATGCAATTAAAAAGAGAAAGGAAAGAGAAAAACATATGCGTACATATACGTAAATGTATCGATATAGAGAGGTAAATCATCAACCGATTTTTGCTGAAGCCGACTGCCTACGTTTCTATATACATATATAAATGCTAAAAATAATCATAATAATAATATAAAAGAAAACATGTTGGTATAGTCAGAACGAAAAGAAAGAAAGATGAAAAGATATCTGTTGAGAAAGAAATGCAAATGATGTAAGATGATTTAAAAATAGAAAAGTGTGAACAGAGCGACGTCATCCTGTAACATACTCTCATTTGTTGAAAAAATGTGTCCTATCGGTCATTTTTACTAATGTATACATTCAAATAAAGCAAGATAAATGGGAAAAAAAATTTTTTCTTTTGTTGTAGTTCAACAATAACCATATAAAAAATTGAGAAAGAAAAAAATGACTACAGGATGTTTCAAAAGTCCTGCGGAAAAGTAAACTCATATAACTCTCACGAATCTCGACCGATTTGATTAGCTGTTTTTACAGGATGATAGAGCGTCCCTCAAAGTTCTTTCTGATATTCTTTCAGATAAATGTGTACTCCTATTAACGTTAGAATCAAGATAGTTCTTTTAATGGTCAAGTTTAGTTAGTTTAGTTAGAACCATTACCGTCTCCGGTGTAGGGTGAGAATACAAACAAACTACAAAAACACAAAAAAATATGGAAAAATATAAAAAGCACTATTCAACGGATGATCTATTGTTCGTTACTGGACGATGAGCTACATTTTGATCAGGATAACACCCTCTGTTGACAGCTTAGATGGTACCCGTCATGTATCGTAGCTAAGGTTCCAGTGGATGATTAACAATCGTTTGTAATTATTTGATTCTGCTCTTCGTACACCAATATGGTGCACAACTTTTAACATATTTTGGAACACCTTGAGGTGTAAACAATTTGTTACAACCAGGACTTTGATATTAGGTTGAGGAAAAAGTTCGTGCGCCGTGTTAAAATAGTGATTTTTTATGCAAGAATTTATTCAAAAACAACAACAACTATTCTTCAAAATAAAGACCAGCATTGTCCACGACCTTCTGCCAACGATCTGCAAGCTTTTAAATTTGGTCAAAGTACCACTCCTTCGGCTTTGAATCGAAAAATTCTTGACATGCTTCTTCAACTTCATCGAATGACTCAAGTCGGCGACCTTTCATAAAGTGCTGCATTGGACGGTGTCGAAGTTCTGCCACATGCAGCTTATAGTCCAGACGTTGCTCCATCTGACTACGGTCTCTTCCGATCAATGCAGCACTTTATGAAAGGTCGCCGATTTGAGTCATTCGATGAAGTTGAAGAAGCATGTCAAGAATTTTTCGATTCAAAGCCGAAGGAGTGGTACTTTAACCAAATCCAAAAGCTTGCAGATCGTTGGCAGAAGGTCGTGGACAAAGATGGTCTTTATTTTGACGAATAGATGTTGTTGTTTTTGAATAAATTCGTGCATAAAAAATCGTTATTTTAACACGGCGCACGAACTTTTTCCTCAACCTAATATTTACCACACATGTTCTTCTTTAATACGTCTGTTACTTTTTTCTGTATTATTCCACGAGTTGCTGCTAAATCTCTTCGTTTTCTTTCGGTTGTTGTTTGCTTGTGTCCAAAAATAATATCTTTTATATTTGGATGAATAGGTCTAATATGAGTATTTCGATTGATTAAGTCACGCCATCGATTTCTATCGAGACTTTGTCTTCTCCAATTATTGATATTCCAGACTAATAGGAACTTGAAATGTAAGAACTATGTTTCCAAAAGGAAATTTGGAAAATGTAAAGAAAGAAATGCAAAGGTTACATGTCAATGTACTACGCCTATCTGAAGTAAGATGGATAGGAGCTGGATCTTTCATAACAGATAACTGTACTTTATTCTACTCCGGAGTAGATCAACATAAGGGAGGAGTAAGTATATTTCTTGATAAAGAAACCTCCAAGAGTGTAAAAGGCTTTTTGACGACTACAAACAGAATTCTTTTTGTAAAGCTCCACGGCATACCCTTTAACATTTCAATCATTCAATGTTATGTACCCACATTTCACTATGATGAAGGTGCAATCACGGATTTCGACAAAGCTTTAGACAAAGCCTACAAACAATGCAACTCATATGGCATCACCTACGTAATAGGTGACTTCAATGCAAAAGTAGGAGATGAAAGAATTGGCAGTACGATAGAACCTTTTGGTCTAGGAAACAAAAATGATAGTGGAGTTAATCTGGTAATCTGGTGCCAATCACATAACCTCGTCATTACAAACACATGGTTCAAGAATCATTCATGTAGACTATGGACATGGCGAAGCCCTGAAGGCCGGACTAGAAACCAAATAGACTATACTATGGTTCCTCATCAATCCAGAAGTTCGGTCATCTCCTCCAAAACATTTCCTGGTGTAGACTGTGGTAGTGAACATGTTCCAGTTATAAGTGAAACTCAAGTAAAATTAAAAAGATTAAAACAGTTAAAGAAAAATCCAAAGCTTCAAGTTTACCTCCTCAAAACTGATCCAGACATGAAAGAAAAATTCTGTATCAAAGAACAGAACCGATTTGAAGTATTGAATGGAATCAATGAAATTACAAAGACTGAAGTATTGTGGGAGCAGATGAAATCGTCGATATTAGTATCTGCTGAAGAAGTACTTCCAAAAGTCCAGATGAAAAGAAAGAAGAGATGGATGACTGATGACATCCTAAAATTAATGGAACAAAGGCGACTCAAGAAGTCAAACCCGCTCGAATACAAGTTGATAGACAAAGAAATCAAAAAGCAATGTTTATAAGCAAAAGAGAAATAGCTCAACAAGCAGTATTCAGAGATTGAAAACAACTTGAGTATGAATACCAAGTAGGCTCATAAAAAAATCTATAAAATCACAAAGAAATCATGATGCACCAGTTCAGGTTGTATCAAATCAAAAAGTGGAACCATTCTTACAGGAAAATGCGACATATTGAATAGGTGGTCAGAATACATAGAAGAACTTTTCGATGATTAACGAGTGGGCCATAAAGAATTGTCGTCTTAGTATTCTTAAGATTTCTTCTCTATTGTTCCTGGCATTAAAAAAGCTTTTTTCATCAACAGATAGCATTCGAAATTCTCTACAAAGCCAGATATGACTAGTTTATAAAACTGTTCCAGATACATCCGAAAAAAGTTGAAAAATAAAGTCTCATAAAAAACGGTAAAATGTAACGGGTTGGACATAATAACTGGCGGTATTCTCCATTCCATTTTTTATCACTCATTTCACGCTATTTAAGACAAAAATATACCTAAAGATGCTGCTTGAAAAGCTTTACAATTTATATACGTTTACTCATTTTATAACTGCACTGCTTTGTTTTCGAGACGGATAAAATTTTTTGGTGATTAAATGTCGACTGCGCGAAAATGATATGCTTTTTTGCTACAAAGTCAATTTGTTTTGTATTTGCCCTTTTTTACAATTTGTTCTTCATAAATTATAGCGCTTTTCACACTGCATCTTCTGATGTCTCTCTTTTTAAAAAAAAGTAAAACATATCAAATAACAAGAAGATGAAATAAGAAAAAACAAATTCATCTTGCAAGAGAAAAAAATTATTTTCGCCATGTCGCAATTTTATCACTCCAATTTTTACTCATATTAACAACAAAAAACACAACTATAAAACATGCGATCTTACGTAAATTGTAGAGCTTTTCGTGCTGCATCTTTTGATATATTCTGTTTCTAAATAGTGCGAAGTAATAAAAACATTAGATGCAAGCACGTCCACTCATTGTGTCCAACCCATTACATTTTACCGCTTTTTGTGAATCTTTATTTTTCAATTTTTCTCGGATATATCTGAAACAGTTTTATAATCTAGTCATATTTGGCTTTGTAGAGAATTTCGAGCACTGTCTGTTGATGAAAAAAGCTTTTTTAATGCCAGGAACAATAGAGAGGAAATCTTAAAAATACTAAGAGGGCAATTCTTTATGGACCACCCGTTAATAGGGCTTCTACACCTAACATACAGAAAAATATAGAAGGGCCTTCACTAATGAGATACGAAGTGAGACAAGCTATAAAATCAATGAAAACAAACAAAGCAACAGGTCTTGACGGAATATCCGTCGAAATGATTCAAAGTCTTGATGAACTAGGTGTTAATGTCATGACAAAATAAATAAACAAAATATATGACACAGGTGAAATCGCGGAAGATCTAACCAAATCAATATTCATAGCACTTCCAAAAAATCTAGAGCCACTGAAAGTGAACTTCATCGCACAATCAGTCGCATGGGTCATGTGACAAAGATTCCACTCAAGATTCCGATGTTGCGCATGAAAATCAGGATCAGACCAGAAATAGCAAAAGAATAATATGGATTCATGACTGATAAAGGCACCAGAAATGCAATCTTCATTCTTCGGATGATAATCGAAAGATTCATAGAAGTCAAACATGACATATATTTTTGTTTCCTCGACTACATAAAAGCGTTTGACAATGTCAAGCACAATAATCTATTCCAAATTGTAGAAAAACTCGATATTGATAGCAAAGAGCTACGATTAATACGAAATCTTTATTGAGATCAAAAAGCCGCCGCCATAAAAGTAAACAATGACACCAGTAAATACACAAATATCAAGCGAGATGTCAGACAAGGTTGTGTTCTATCTCCTGATCTCTTCAACATCCATAGCGAAATGATACTCAAAAATTTAGAAGATGTAGAAGGAGTGAAATTTGGAGGCTATAATTGTAATAACCTAAGATATGCATACGACACTTTTTTAATGGCTAGCGCTGAAGAAAACTGTTAGAGGATGATATGTATCATCCTCTTTTTCTTCATATATGTTCTCTTTCTGTTCTTCACATATGTTCATATATGGATTTTTCCTGTCTTGTGGTGTCACTCTTTTCATCGGGATGTTCCCACTTCTGTTCATATTTGTTCGCGTGTGCTATATATAGTGCCGATTTCTCTGCAATAAGTCATCACTATTCATCATCTCATCTTCTCAGTTAGTGACCTAGAGCGATCCAACTTTCGGATAAGATCGCACGCTCACAAAGACCGACAGAAAATGATCGATATAGTCTTAAGAGAAGGCATAAAGATGGGTCTATCACTCAATGTCAAGAAACCGGAATGCATGAGTATTTCAAAGAATAAAAGCCCACCGTCATGTAACGTAAGTATAAATAGAGAATCAATCAAACAACTTGTTCGCTTCAATTATCTGGGATCCACCATAACATCAGATGTACGCTGTGATGAAGACATCAAAAAGAGAATTGCTCTCTCTAAACAAGCATTTCAAAAGGTGACTCCACTTTTAAAAAATAGAACTATATCGATCAAAACTAAAACAAGAGTCCTCAAATATTACGTGTGATCGGTTCTCTTATATGAATCAGAATGTTGGACAATCAACAAAGAAATGGGAAAACGCTTGAAGGCTACTGAAATATGGTCCTCAATAAGGATGCTGAATGTTTCTTGGACGGATAGAGAAATCCATGAATCAATATTAAGAAGAATGAAATGGAAAATATGTTTGCCGAATGCCATCCGGTTTTAGGTAACTGAAATTCTTTGGTCATATAATCCGTAAAGATTGTTTGAAACACCTGGCACTAAATGGAAAAATCAATGGGAAGAAAGACAAAGGCCGACCATGAATCAAGTACATCGAAAACATGAGCATCTGGATCGAAAAACAAGGATATGAGAAAATAGACTTCCTTCACGCAGCACAAGATCGGAGAAATTGGCGTATCATATTAGCCAACGTCTGCAACAGACAAGGCATTTAACTGACCTTAGTATATACAATCAATAAGTTGATGCTATTATCTTCATAATTTTAATTTACTTTTCTTTCTGTTACTGTTAATAATCACTAGTTTTATCAAGGTTTTAATTAGTTATTAAAAGTGTGCAATTACAATATTAGAAAAAATTTCAGTATTTATTTAATTAAACTAATACTTTTTTTGTTTGCTAAATTTTCAAAGAATAAATAAAATGCACATATGGTTCATTTCAACAAGGTGAAAATTCAATTAATATTATATCAACATGGCTATTGATAAACAAACATTGTCAGCAAATATGAGAAAAGTTATAAAGATAGGATATTTAAATAATAACAGTAATCATTCTTATTTTTAAATATATTGCAAAAAATTCTTCTCAGTTTCTTTTTTTTTTCATACAAATACTTTGTTTTTCTTATATATAATTTCTCAATGAAATCGTTGTTTTAAAGTCATAAGAAAAACAGTATAATGCGAAACAATGTTTAAGAATGGCAAATGACAATAGATAAATATGTAACAATATATACTACTAATAAATTGTTTTTATTATTTTAACTTTATATTCAATTGAATGTTCATTAAAAATATAAAAGCATGCCTTTTTTATCATATGTTTTATAAAACAATTGTTTATTTAGGAACTTAAGAGCATTGTTGAAGATAAAGATAGAATATCAGAGAATCTATTTCAGAGAAATAAACAAACATAGTTATTCTAATTTAGTATTTTGCTTTTCATATATTAAAAAATATTCTCATAAATTAGTTCAATAAGACAAACTATATCTTGATATAAATAATCATATATCATTCAAAAAAATAGCTATCCGAATTATAATAGAACACATTACATGCAAAAAAAAAGATAATACATTTCTTTACTTAACCTTTTGATATCAATTTATTATTCGGCATTGATTATTGTAGAATACCTATTTCAAAATAAGTTATAGAGAATATCAGCAAATTGTAAGAAAATAAAGAAAATCTATACTCGGAATAAATTAATTATGTGAAATTCGCATTAAATATATGTGTTATTGTGAGAAAAGATGATTATTTGTTTGTTCACAAACAAACTGACAAGCATATTTCAGTTTTCACATTTTTATATTTTATCATACTTTTTCAAGTGTTTCATACTTTATAAGCTGGAAATATCTATGAGTCGCATGCCATCTGTTTTAAGAAAACTATTTTTCACTTTATTTTATTATCGCAAAAGTATGACTTTTTCCAAGGCTGTCAACAAAAAATTTGAAAAAAAAGATGTATAATTTATTAGTGTTATAAGAGAAAAAAAAGTCCTTCAAAGAAGTCATTTCTACGTTTCATAATTATCAGAGTGAGTAACTTGCTTGATACCATTCTACAAAGTCTTTACTAAGATAAGTTAGTCACATCTAATTTTCTTCGAAGGGCGCTCTGGGTATTTTTATCCATAATTTAAATATGGCTATTCTTTAATACATATATATAGCAGTACATATACAAATTTTCCGATAATCAAATTATTGTTGACATATAAATGATCTCTTGTAGCATTCTAATCATATATTGGATATCATCATGATCCACATTATTCAAAGATTTATTCAGTATTTATATTATTAGCTAAAAAATAGATATTTTATTTCAAGAAGGGAACAGCTGATTTCGGGATACTATGGATTTCAGGGATTCCAAGGAATCCTGCTGCTCAGAATCAATTATTTCCTGTTGGTTTTTTTCACTGTTGTGAGGACGAGAGATAGTATTGCCAGCGATGATTATAGATTTTCAAGGGTTCTCTTTAATTTCCCCCGAACAATTCAGTGTTGCCTTCCATCAAAAGGACAGAATTGGATATGAGGAAGGGATGGGACAGGATAGGCTTTTTGCATGATCTTTTTCTTCACTATTGTAAGGACAAGTAACGCTTGTCGCTGCGACTCGCTTAACCCTCGACTGAATACAATCCACTCAATATTTATCGCCTCATTAAGCTCTACGTTCAGAAATATCGATACACAAACACATGCATGCAAAAAGTCTATATATTATTGAAATGGTTGATCTTTCTAGAGGAAATTTGTGTGCCATAATAATGCATAGTTTCTTGTATGTATTTGTTTGTTCAGAAAGAGTTCTCAATGTCGAATGCGATGAGACTCGATAGAGAATGGGTAGACTATATTCAGTCGAGGGTTAAGCGAGTCGCAGTGACGAGCGTTACTTGGTTTTTTGATATGACCCTCACTAGAGTCGAGGGAATAAAGATTTAATTTTTTCAAAGTTAAGATTTCTTATTGGTTTTTCTAAGAACATGATTTTTTAACCGTTGACCTGTCAGAAACACACACACACACACCAGCATACGCATTTTACTTTTTAACGTATCATCCTCGCCCTCATATGTGTGACCACCTTTAATCGATCTGAACAACCACATGTTTCACCCGTATAATAGTGGCAATATTGACGGCCCATCGTGTAGTTTTCATAACGACCTTCCCAACTCCTTGTTTTTCCACTATTATGCTGAAAAAACAGCGGGGTATTTGAGGCGAACTATAGCACCTAGGGGTGCCTTCATAGTATAGGGCTTGAGGAACTACAGGTGCCTGCATAGCATTGGTCTTGAGAAGGTACAGGCGCCTTTATAGTACACAATTTTTGAGACTTGAGGGTATACGCTTTGTATGGCACTTGAGGACCGAAGAGTACCCCTATAGTATAGCACTGGACGACCTAAGGGTATACATGTTTATTTAGTGTATGGGTTCAGGCTTTCTAGTGAGATGTTTTTTTACCTAAATGCTTTTTTTTTGACCTAAATGTTTTTTTTGACCCTGACACAAACCTACAAACAAACAGATAAACTATTTTTTTTCATATGATTCCCCTACAGTCGAGGGAATAACAGGGCACGGCCAGCCATCGGTCCCCGTCGTTGGAGAAGGTTTAAAATCAGTAAAATGCAGAAAAAAATTGATTACAGAGAGTATGATCTTGAAATGTTATTAAGTTTCTTCGGTATTCCGAGTTACTCAACCGACATATAAAACTAATATCATTTGTCTTTCTTACGAGTTTAAAAACACAAATAATTACGAAATTTCATTGGTTTTTCATTTATTAACCTTTCATTTTTGTCAAAATAATGAATGAAATTTTCGATGAAATTTCAAAAAGAAGATGAACATGAACTAATCGATTTATAGAAAATAATATTCTTAATCGCTACAGAATAAAAAAAAGTTAGATTTCACTGTTAAAATTATCATAAAAATAGCACTAAACTGTCCTCCGTGGAAAAAGAGAAAATTGATGAAATTCCGTAATGATCAGCCTTTTAAGTTGTCTTATTCGAAGGAATTGTCTTATAGCGAAAACGACATGATATTCTAAGAGTTTGTGAAAAACTGAACAACTTTTTTATAGAACGTTCATTTATGAGTAGCTTAGTTTTGTAGAAAAATACTAAAATCTGAGTCATTCCTAAAAATTTTGTTCATTTTTTGAAATTCCCTAACCAACGTTATTTTTCAAATAACTTCACTATGACTTGTGATAATTTAATGAAATTTTTATTGCTGATAGAACTAGTTTATCTCTATACATGCCCAAAATTTCAGAAGCATTTCTCTTGTTGTTGAGGAGATATTCATCTCACAAGTCAAAAAAATGAAATTCCGTAACGCCTGGCCGTGATTAATACACACTTTTGTCTGCATCAATTATAGACTTTCAAGGGTCTCTTTAATTTGCTCTGAACAACCCAATGTAATTTTCGAACTATAAGACAGAAAGAGACCTGGATGATGGCGAGTAGGGATGAGTTTTTGGGTTATAATTTTTCCCATTATTGTAAGAGTGAAACATAATGTAATCTACGTCGATCGTAGGTTTTCAAGAATTCTCCTTAATTCACCCCGATCACCCTAGTTTTACTTTTTAATAATAGGAGGAGCACGAGGAGGAAAACAGCTGATTCCAAGGATTTTACCGGTTGGAATGCAGCTTTATCCTCCTTGCTTTTTCTTATCATAGAGAAAAGAACGAGGAGTATATTATATTTTAAGAACCTTCATATAAGAAAAAAAGATTGCTTATGCAGTTATGAACGTATTTCTAAATAAGTAACGCTTGTCATTACAATTCGCTTAATCCTTGATTGAACCTAATATAATTGTTATTTATCATTACCTTCTGGATTCTGTTTTGAAAATTATTGCTAAATATACATGGATATACAAAAAAAACTGTATACTATTGTCGATAACGACCGCTTTGTAAATAGATTTGGATTTTCAATTCCCTCTTGAAACTTTCCAAAGTGAATCGTAAGAGACAGCTCGTAGTCAGTCGTCGGGATTCATAGTGGCCGCTACTCGCGACTACTCGATTTCATATATGATATGTGTATAATTTAAAACACTGCTTCATTTTCTTACGAATTTTTATCTGCAGGATTTTGTTGACAAATCGTTAAAGTTTCTAATCTTCGCTAGCAGTAACTTATATTTCATTCACTTTTTTGCTCAAGACCTTCTTCCGTCTGAAGCTATAATCTCGGCATCTGGTCTGGCGTCATAACTATTCTTGGTTCGTAACTTCTTATTCCTGTGTGTTTATAGGGGATAAAAACTTATATTACCGCATCAATTTTTTTGTAGCTTTCGGACACTTTCAACTAGTGAGACTTGATTAGTAGGCATTTTTATATAGATTCTACCAGCCTAAAGCATGCCTTCTGTGAGCCTACTATATTAGCGACTAGTCCTTCGCCGATGACACTTCGGGGTGCCATCATGGCTGGCCTCTTTCCTATATTTAAATCTGCTTTTTCAGTAAATCATTCTCTTGTCTTTGCATTCTTGCCAAGGGGAAAACAGCAGACTCCATAAATCCACTTGACTTCCCACATGACTCCATCAGACTTGTGTCTGCAGGTTCTCTCTTGTAATTCATCAAGAATAATTACCAATAACAGAACACTTGTTCTGCTATGGTAATTAGTTAAGAGTAAAGCATTATACTTCGGGACACTAGAGTTCCGAGACTCCGCGTGACTCTTCCTGACTCCACGGGCCTGGAGTCAGCAGTTTCTTCCTTGATTATAGTCGACTTACATGCGGCTTATTACCAAACATTGTTGGATTCAGAATAAAAGAAATCTAGGTAGAAAATTCCAAAGGCCATATTTTCTTGTGATCTATTTCTTACGACTGTACTTTTCCAATCTTTCTGAAAAATCAGTATTATACAAGGCATAGATCCAGTTGAAAAAAAAGAAGAGAAACTTTTGAACTGTTACAGGACAGACTATGTATTTCATCGCGAAAGTCTCAGTCTTGAAACACGTGATTGCAGGAGAATCGCACAACAAAAGCATCTGATTGATTGAGCTTCCCGAATGGAAATACCTGATAGAACAAAAATAAAATAGCGAAAACATTTCACTGACTGAGCTCTCAGGTTAATAAGAAAAACTCATTGGACAAGAGCTGGAGAGTGAAAACATTTGAGTGGCAGAACTTCTTGTTTCAGAAAACCTTATTGCACAAGAGCTAGCCAACGAAGACATCTGACTGACTGAAATTCCAGCTTAAATGAATCTGAGTGGACATAAGACCAGTATCGAAGATCTCTGATTGGCTGAGCTCCTAGCTAGGGATGGACCATTTATTTTAACGCCATTTGATTCAAGTAATTTATTAAGGAATTAAGTTTTTGCTAAGTGCTTAATATTAAGTGTTAAGCAAAAAAATAATGCATAATATTAAGTTTAAGCTTCTTTTGCTTGACATTTAATGTCGCTAAAAATTAAAAGATTAAGTGATAAGTATGAATATCCTTGGATCCTCAAGTTCTATACTATGAGGGTACTCGTGGATCCTTATCTCCCTTACTACAGGAGTAATCTTGTATTTTCAAGTCCTACACTATGAAAGTACGCTTGGGTGCTCACCTTCTATACTGCAGAAAACGCATAGATTCCTAATCGCTACTCTACAAAGCTATATATAACGTCTAAGCGATGTCGCATCGGACTATGAATAAGTCCTGAAGATCTCTAAATAGCGGCACGCATAGGTCCTTACGAGATTTGCTAGTAAGATATCCATAAGTGGGTGTGTGAAAAGGTACCATTGAATTCTTGATGCACAAAGAAGAAACATTGTGGAGAAGACTGAAAATAAATTTTTGAATATCAACAAACAGAACTGTGATTCTCAGTACATCTCGAGAAACTGTGAAAAGTTTTCGAAACTTCGAGCATTTATTTTATACGCTTCTAAATCGAGTGAACGATTAGAAATGGTAGAAAAATAGAAAGCGACAGAATTTTTGAACTTCCAACAATATGTTAGACTTTCCAAACGGGTGCAATCCGCTTCCAGTCTTCGAAATTCTTAGTGCTAGAAACTCTTTAGTGGTAGGCGAAAGGGAACAGAAAATGTTTTCCAAGCTCAGCACCCTTTTCAAATGTTTTGTGAAGTTCATGCAAAAAAATAAATTCGTATTGCCAACCTATGAAATTGATTTTCACCTGTTTTCCACAATAACTGCTTTTAGATTATAAGTAACACAACCAGGTCAGCTGTACCTTTAATCGTCGCTATACCATGCGATAATACTTGGTGTCTCATAAGTACTTCCATAACTGTTTCGTACAGAATTTGTGAATCCGTACGTAGCACAGTCTCCAACGAACGATGGGCATCCAGTAGTACAGAATCGGAGAACTTATGAGCGTCATCATAGTGCAGAACATTAGGATCTCTGGCTACTCTCATACTATAACCCTTGTGGACCAAAGAGTACTCTGATAATATAAGAGATGAAGACCTATGGATACCCTCATAGTATACAGCACGAGAACCTATGGGTATTCCACAGTATGGAATTTGAGAACCTATAGATATCCTCACATTATAGAACTTGAGGGCCTATGGGTGTCTCATAGTATAGGACTTGAACACTCAAGGGTATCCCGATATGTACCACTTGAGGGCCTCAGGGTATTATCATTGTATAGTACTTGATGACCTAACTCTCAAAAAAAAAGAGTTCTGCAGAACCTTTTTGTGGATTCTGCTAGTAGGTACTTCACAGAACCACTAAAAAAGTTCCACTCACAAGAGGGTTCTGTAAAAAAAACCCACGAAACTATTCAGGATCTTCTTACAAAGAAGATTCTGCAGGAAACTGATGAAACCATTTTTGATTGATTTTCAAAAATGGTTCCGTCCCTCATACAAGGTATCTCACTACTTGAATTGGTTTTCCTCCTACATATATACCCTTATAACTACATTCTTACAACTGTTCCCTTATAACTATAACGTTAACACTATCCTCCTATAATTATAGCCTTATAAATATATCTTCAACACTATGTCCTTAACACTAAACTCTTATAACTATAGCCTTAACACTAGATATATATGTATATGTATAACGTCAAGGAGAAAAAAGCAGAGCCTTCCGTCATGAGATCTTGTGAAGTCTTGAAAATCTGATGAAGTCTCATAAAATCTGCGGCAGCCTTTTAAAGGCTTTTAAAGTGTCTTGAAGTGCCGTAAAATGCTTTGAAATTTTTTGAGGTCTTTCAAAAATTCGAAGTCTTGATGCTGAAATCTTAAAATCACATGTTTTCCCCACTTTATATATACATGAACTCATTGCAAGTTTATTATACCATTATATTCTTAAGCGCAAAATTTCAATAGCTCGAGCTCTATTCAACCAATCCTTGTCATTTTTTTAGCATAGATTCTAGTAAGAAGTCCTCACTACCACACAATAAACCGCAAGGTTATCTTGACTAAGCTTTGAATTATTGATTGCACAAAACTCATTAGTTCGATTTCTACTGCTCTGTTTTGACGAAAAAGTCGTATGATCCATTCATTACTTGCCATTTGAATTTTACGCGCCCCCCCCCCCTTTAGAAAACCTATTTTTTCGAAAAAAAAATCGAAATTGAGTTTTTTACATAGAAAGATGCGTCGAAGCTTCCTCTTTCAGAGTAGGTGAATGAATACTTGGCCATCATTTTAACGAGGGAAGGGCACCAACTATCCAATCGCTTTCGAGTCGAAACTATGTGCATCATGTAGGTCCTAATGAACTATGAATACCATGAAAAGAGTTCGGGCGGCTAGCGTATTACTGTGGAGACACTGCATCTTTGCAGTATTTTCAATTAATCACACTGCCGTAGCTACCCTCAAGAACCAAAAAAATTGAGTTTCGGATTTCGACTTGAAAGTTTGCATAGAAACATGCTTCAATGAGAGTAGTTTATTCTAAAAGTTTCCGGTCCTTTGGTTGTTGCTATCTTACGATATGGCTTAAAACCATATTCTTTTCATCGCTCGTATACCTCCGACAGGTTCCAATATTCTTATTTCAGAACAGGAACAACCGAAAGATCTGAAACTTTCACAATAAACTACTCTCATATAGGCCTGTTTCTGTGACAAGTTTCAAGTCGAAATTCGAAACTCAGTTTTTTTGGTGTTTCTGAGAGGAACCACGGTATTGTACTTAAAAATATCGTGAAAATGCAGTATCTTGGCCAAGGGGATAAAAGCAGAAAAATAATCTGAAGTCAGACTGACTTCAAAGTAACTACAAGTGACTCCAATTGACTTCAAAGTGACTTGAAGCGACTGCAAGTGATTTTAAAGTCAGGTGAAGTCAGTTGGAATCAAATGACTACACAAGATTTCATCTGACTCCAATTGACTTTAACTGACTTCATCTGATCTCAACTGACTCCAAATGATTTCGAAGTCAGCTGAAGTCACTTGAAGTCAGATGATTTCATAAGATTTCCACTGACTTCAAGTGACTTCAACTGATTTTGTGAAGTCTGAAATTGACTGGAATCTCTGCTTTTACCTCCTCGATCACCGCATTCATAAGCTAGCCGTCCGAACTCTTTTCAGGTTATTCATAGCTCATTAGGACCTGCATGATGCACACAGTTCCGACTCAAAAGCGATTATACAGTTGGTGCCCTTCCCTCGTAAGAAGAAATTTTGACTTTCAGATTGGGAACACTCTAAAAAAAATAGGAGCTTTACCGAACCCCCAAAAAAGGTTCGGCAAATGTGAAAAAGATTGGAAATATGTTGAAAGTTTGAAAAAACGAATAAAAAAATCTACGAAACCTTTAAAGGATCTTCCCGTGTGCCCAGGGGAAGAACCTTTTATTCTCGAAACCTTTTTAAGTTTCGTAGAGCAAAAAAATGGATTTGTAGGCATATACGAAACCTTCAAAGTTTTGTATCAAATATAGTGGTTTTATACAAAACCCAGTGCGAAACCATGAGGTGAAATACGAAACTTTGAAGGTTTCGTATATGCCTACAATTCCATTTTTTTGCTCTACGAAACTTAAAAAGGTTTCGAGAATAAAAGGTTCTTCCCCTGGGCACACGGGAAGATCCTTTAAAGGTTTCGTAGATTTTTTTATTCGTTTTTTCAAACTTTCAACATATTTCCAATCTTTTTCACATCTGCCGAACCTTTTTTTGGGGGTTCGGTAAAGCTCCTATTTTTTTTAGAGTGAATTTTTGAGTAAAACAAACAGAGGAAACCAGAGGTCCAAACAGGTCTCGTTTTGAAGGTCTGTGCGGCCTGTCAAGGCCTGCCCACTTTTCGAAGCGAATAAAATAAAGTTTTCAGATCAGAACTCAGAGGTTCAGATAGGGCACTGAGGCTACCATACTACCGGAACCTAATCTGTCAGTCATAGCACAGACCACGATTTTCAGAGCAGCGTCATTCAGACGCCTAAGAAGGTTGCTGGCCTGTCTGGGCCTGCCACTTATACTGGTCTGAAAATCGTGGTCTGTGCCTATGACAGGCAGATTAGGTTCCGGTAGTATGGTAGCCCCAGTACCCTATCCGAACATCTGGTTTCTGATCTGAAAACTTTATTTTATTCGCTTGAAAAAGTGGACAAGTCTTGACAGGCCTTCAAAATAGATACTATCGACTATGGGATATCTTTTGATGGTAATATAAGTACTTCATCGCCTAATAATATTTGTTTGCCATTAAATACCATTTTTAGAAAGTGTGTTCATGTAGATAAGGCAAGTTGATCGAATCAGTTCTCTGGAATAAATTGAGAGTAGTCTCATCTGAAAGAGCAGATCAAACTGCGTCGAATGACGTTTTCAGAAATTTGTGGAACGGAATTTTTCTGTGAAAAATTTTTTCAACAAATTTTTCGTGTTTTATCAAAAAATCTGCTTTCATGAAAAATAGTTCTACTCAGTATTTTCAACATAATATTACGATAAATTTTCGTTCTTGAAAAAGTAACTATATATTCTGATAGTCCATATAATTCTCTACAACTCTATATATAAACATCTTGAAAAACATTTATTTGCAAGAAAAAATTTCAGGCTTAGTATAGGCACTCCTCCGCAACAGTTGTCTCGAAGTATAGGCTATATTCTTTTTCTATTTATTTTTTCAAAATTATTGTAACTAGAGAAATAAACTAATACAAAGTGAGTTACATATTCTGATAGCGCGTGAAATTCTGCATCTTTTGTTATATTATTCAAAATTCAAAGTGACGTATATAAGCAGTTGGTAGGGACCATAAATGTTGCGCTAAGTGAAAAAACACAGAAATGTATAAATCCTGTTTGTATTCAGCAGTTTCTATTATAATAGCTAAATCTGAGGACAAAATAAATAGTATATTCAGAATCACGCCAAAAACTACACTAGATCAGATATTTCTGAGAAAGAAAGTTTTCTACGAAAAATCAACTTGTGGTCCCTTAGCACTTTTCTTCTCAAAATTGTTTTCACGAGTCCCTCCAGGCGTTTTTTCGTAGAAAACTTTTTTCCGAAAAAATATCTCATATAGTGTAGTTTTTTGCGCTAATTCCAAATATGCTATTTATTTTGCTCTCACATCGACTCACAACGACAAGAATTGCTACAAACTAAAAGACTTTTCACCATTTTGTTACATAGTATACCATTTATGATCTCTACTAAGTAATCATGTGCACCTTTTTGTTTTTTGTATAGTACATCACAAGATGCAAAATTTCATGGACTATCAGAATATATAATTTTCTTCGTGTTAAATTATTTCTTTAGTTACAATAATTTTGAAAAAATAAATAAAAATAAATAAAAAATGCAATTCAGAGGATTTTGACGAAACTAGTGCCCTTATTATGTTTTTTTTAGCAAGCAACCGCAATTTAAGATGTTTACATATAGAGTTGTAGAGAATTATATGGACTATCAGAATATATAGTTACTTTTTCAAGAACGAAAATTTATCGTAATATTATGTTGAAAATACTGAGTAGAACTATTTTTCATGAAAGCAGATTTTTTGATAAAACACGAAAAATTTGTTGAAAAAATTTTTCACAGAAAAATTCCGTTCCACAAATTTCTGAAAACGTCATTCGACACAGTTTGATCTGTTCTTTCAGATGAGACTACTCTCAATTTATTCCAGAGAACTGATTCGATCAACTTGCCTTATCTACATGAACACACTTTCTAAAAATGGTATTTAATGGCAAACAAATATTATTAGGCGATGAAGTACTTATATTACCATCAAAAGATATCCCATAGTCGATAGTATCTATGATAAAAAAACCTCTTTTCTAGCTCTTATTGTTCTCAAGAAAATCAAAATTTACTAGAAAGTATCAGATTGGTAGATGCTCAAAAAGAGACCCACTCCCTTATACTTGTATCGTTTATATCTTCAGAACTACTGATCGGTTTGAGCTGAAATATTTAGTTTCTTCCCAGTTTTGTTGGACCTACCTACTATAAAAATATCAGTCAAATCGATGATATTGATTGAGCAATGTTGTGCTAGAACCAGTCATGGCCTAGGTGCAATGTCTTCTAGACAAATTAATATTAAATTCAGAAATCCGATTGGCGTTCCTGCATAACGACATCAATCGAATTTCTTTGTTCATTATTAATTCATCTAGCCTGTTTGAGTCATAGAATGATAAGAAAAAATGTTTGTCTGTTAGATAGCTATGAAGAAGAAAATAACAGAACTTTTATCTGAACACAAAAAATAACCTTGCGGATGCGAATCTAACATGCGTTTTAGTGTAAAAATATATTTGACTTGATTTATATTTTCTTATCAAGTCACATATCAAGTCAAAGTCAAAAAATGAAAATGCAAAGTATAGTCATGTCAAGTCAAACCAAGTTAAAGATGACTTGACTTGAGGGTGATTTAAGTCATTTTTATATGACTCACCCATCTGTGTAGCGCACAAAACTAGAAAAAAATTGACGAAAAAATAGTTTTTTCTAATTGCTGTTATGGGTAGCCGTGTCACTAATCGAAAACACTTCAGAGCAATGACTAACCTCATCTTCAAGATGATTATTTTAAAAAATGTTCATTACTCATTTATACTGAAAAGGATGAAATCTTTATCTTCATAATTTTACCATTTACACCAGTTTGTGAACAGTAATATATAGCTCTACATATGTTTTCAATATTCTAGATCAATCAATTATGAATTTTATAGCTATTCTTCGCTATTTTAAATCACATGTCATTAAACTAAATTTTTTCGAAAACGCAGCTACTCGATCCAATCCTGATCAGTTGCGTACAGCTATTATTTCCACTCGATTATATATCATTCTTCTAACTATTACTGTATTCATTGTTGTTTTGTTTGCTGTTTTGGGTAAAAAAACACAAGCTGTTACTATTCGAAACCCATCGGAAGATGTTTTTCAACAAATCTATTCCCAATATTCAGCTACACTTCGTTGTTCTTGTAGTCAAGTCGAAATACCATACAAAACCTTTATCAACACATCGTACGAATTCCATCCAGTATGTTCAAGTGTATTTGTCTCGAATAACTGGATCAATCTTTTATTTCGTCGTGATATTAGCTATTTCTATCCACTTGACTTTCGTTTATCTGCTAGCGGTCAATTTCAACTTCTTGCTTCACTCTGTTCATTTGCTAATAGAATTGTACAAGATGCAATAGATGATTTTTTTTCAGAGTCTCTTGTAAGTCCTGAGGTTTTATCATCAATATCACTCAAAAATCAAAGTGAAGTAAGAAGTCAATTTGTAAAAACATCAATAACTTATAATTTCCGTCGTCTACTTAATCTGATACGCAGTACAACATTGGCAAATAGTTTACAAACAGCAATGCAAACATCAAAAATTCATTTAATGCATATTTTTCCAGATGATTCCCTTGAGATAGCCCCGTTCGAAACTATTTGGGATGTGGGAGACAATGACGAATGTTTTTGTGGTGTTGTTTCCAGTTGTTATTCATCCTCTGGTTTCTATAATTTATTTAGTCAAGAAACAGAAGGATATATTGACCAGACAAATCTTCCTTTGGGAACTGTAAATGGATTTATGGTTGGATGCTACGCTCTCGAAGCACTTCTCTATTCATCACTTGAATGTTTCTTCGATTCAATTTGTCTCACTACTGTTTTAACATATTGTTCAATAACTAATATCACCAATTTTGATATTCTTAATATCAATCAAACACGATATTCACCTGAAACTCCCATTGAAATACTTGTTAATAACCTCTTTATTGAAAAATGGTCAGCAAAAAGTTCATTTTCTAACTATTATTCTCAATGTGCTCCAAAGCTCTGCACATACAAATTTACAAAAAATAATAGTATTCTGCAAATATTGACAATATTATTAAGTATATATGGTGGACTTACAGTTTTGCTTCGCATCTGTGTTCCATATGTCGTTCATTTTTGGCGCAATCGTAAGATTATATTTCGAGCAGGCTCTAATACGCGTAAGATTTTTTTGTTAAGTGTGTTAACATATACGTGCCTTTGTTTTAGAGAATACTCTACGGCAACGTATTCAAAAAATACAGCGCTCGATCAAAGTTAGAATATATGAATTAAATCTATTTGAAACAACTATCACACGTACTGATCCTTATGAACTAAAGACTGCAAGAATTGCTACTCGTATTTATCTGGTTGTCATATTACTTGCCTTAAGTATAATTACTATTTTTTTGTTGTCATTACTTCGAGTTCGTACTGTCACAATAGAAAATCCAACTCAAACAACTTTTGAAAATTTATATAACCAGTATACTAGTGCACTTCAATGTCCATGTAATCGTATTGATAATACATATGATATTTTCACTTCATTAGCTCCTATATTTCATCCTATTTGCTCAAGTTTGTTTATATCTGATGCATGGATTGTTGCGATATCAAGTCTGAATCTACTTGATTCAGTCTTTGACGACATAGATTTTCGAACGGTTGGTCCAACATTTTTCAATGCCCTAGGCACATTATGTTCGCTTTCGAATGCCACTATTAATGATGCCTGGTATGTTTTTAGTAAAACTCCATTGGTTACTGACTTCGCATTAACTAAATCAGAATTGCACATTCGTACAAAAATAGCAATCGAACAATTTCAGAAGAATACAATAAGTGAGTTCGAACGTGTTCTTTCTCTTGTTGATTTGCATACAAAAACGCTGTATGCTACGGGATATATTAACATTATACTTCATACAAACCAGTTAGCTTCTACTACAACACCAATTGATTTTGACTGGCTTCCACTAGAATTTGAAGAATGTTCATGCAGTCTTAATGCTCAGTGTAACGATGTAATGAGCTTTTTTTCTTACACTGATAATACTATGTATGCTCCGTACGACTTAAAGTTCACTCTATCAGAGATATTAATTGGTTGTTACGTTGTGCCAAGCGTTCTTAAATCTTCGTTAGAATGTTTCTTTAATCAAACATGTTTGGATAAAGTTCAATATGAGACTGAATATGAACGATTTATCAATATATCTATTCTCGACACAAATAGTACTCGTTTTTCATATAAAAGTCCGATAGGATTAATTCTTGATAATCTTATGGTGGAAGAATGGAATGAAATGATTAACTATGATCAATATTACAAACAGTGTGCACCAGAACAATGTACATATACATATACATCTCGCGATAATCTATTCCAAGTATTTATCAGAGTTGTAGGTTTATTTGGTGGACTATCAGTGGCATTGAAAATTATCATACCATTTATTGTTCAATGGATACGGAATCGAATACGTTCACGTCAAATAGCAAGCGTCTCAACAAGTAAGACAGATCAAAACTGATAATTATATATAGAATGAGAAAGTAATGATGGAAATTATCAATATTAACCCTTTCACTACTATAATATCAAAAAGCTGCACCTATTTTTAAATTATTTTGCATAGCATAATTCATAAAAAATAGTATATAATCTGTTGGAAGAAAGTACTGAAGAATGTTTTAGAACCTTTCCAGAGTATCTGTGTTACTAGGACCGTCTTCATACCTTTCTTTTTTCTTCTTTTTTTTCCTTAGATGTTATATTTCTCAAAGAAAGTATATAAGGCGGCTTTTGTAGTCATTTTCGATCTATAAAAATTAGTATGCAACGAAGTAAAACAACATAAAAATTGTCTTTTTATTCCATGAAAACATTCTATAAGTTCTGTAATAAATAAACTTCAGCAATTCAAATTTCTATTTAGGTATAACTAAGTTCAATATAAGTTTCAGGTGGTAAATCACATGTGAGACCACATGATGTATTTTTTGATGTATGTATCTATCAGTGGCGAATTTAAGATTTTGGGAAGAAGAGGAAGGCGATCTCCGTTTTACTCCTAAATCCACTACTGGTCCATATGTCTAGAGAAAGCTAATTTAATGGTTTACTCGAGTTCAATGCAACAAAAAGAAATTTGGTAGTGCAAAGGTTACTATCATTTGAATAGACATAAGCTAGCGATGGAAGTAGGTCCCAATGGTGAATCGTTTTTCCGATAAAAAATACATGATGATATGCAGTTTACTGCGCTGATTTGAAATATCATGATCTTAGATGCCCTTGTTCCTTTTTATATTCTATATTATAACTACCAATCCTCTTCTAATAAGAGTGTTTTCTTATTAAAATCGATATCTAATCCATTTATTATGTCTTATCTGATGATATATCACGAAAAATACTTTGTTCTACAGACATTTTAAACTTTAATGTTAGATACTCAGGTGCGCTATAAAATAAAAAAAGACTAAATATATAGAAGTACTGTTTTAGGCTTAATTTTTTCATATAATGATGGGATGAATTTAGATGTAGTATTATATACACTTACTCGATTTATCATGCATTTGTTTTGAATACCAGAAACAATATTAATAGCTTCATAGTAAAAGAAAAAAGTAAAATAATTATTAGCTCATATATGTGCTTCTTTTGTACTATTTCGGCTGTTACGAATTTTGTGAAATATTGTACTATCCGTGTTATATTGAATATGAATAAAGAAAAGAGAGTAAATATCATATGACTGTTCGTAGTCAATGTATGGATTACTTTGCTACTTTAAAGCTTAGTATCTGGCATTAAAATTTAAATTATCTGCAAAAAAATGTATGTTTGGTGGTGTTTCATCAGGTAACACATAGTCAATAGATTAGATATTGACTTCGATAAGAAGACACTCCTATTAGATGAGGACTGGTAGCTATGACATAGAATATAAAAAGAAAAAGGGGCAGCTAAGACCATGATATTCTGAATCAGCACAGTAAATTGCATACCTTCATGTATTTTTTGATCGAAAAAGTGATTTATTATTTGGAGTATTTCCTTCGTAAGATAAAATTTTTAATAGCTATTAGATACTTTTATCTTTCAACCAACATATAATTTGTATTTTATGACATTAGCATTGGCATAAATCACTTATATAAAGTAATGTTAATCCATTTACTATTAGTTGTAATTCATGTGGAAGAATGCCCATGGTTAATTTTGATTATAAACATATTATAAAAGTATCTCATATATAACGTATTAGAGAAGATATTTCCCTATTAGTTACTAAAAATTGTCACCAAAACTTATATGCATACTAAACAGATGTAGATGTCGATATTTTGTATCATGACTTTTATATCAGCTATGTTATTTCGTAAATTTTTTCATATTCTTATATTAAGAACAAATTTTCACTTAGTAGTGTTATCTAAAGAAAAAATTAGAGGCAACATTGAGTTCATATGACAAAAAACTGATAGATTACTTTTTTATTATTAAAAATACAACATATATATTTAGAATAACCGATCTCTGTAAGATTGTGTCGCAGGTCAAGGGAGGTTAAAGCTAAGTGTAGCCAAAATAATTAACGGCAATCAGAAGTAGACAAGTGCTAATATGTTTCTTTCCTATTGTATAGACAAAAAATGTTGCTGTTCGGATCATATGAAAGGAAATTTTCGATAACTTCATGATTGGCTTGAATAACACTGTGTTTCGTCTTGCTAATAAGAAGAAAAAAGTCTGCTGGAATCTGAGTGGCTGATAGGTTAAACAATCAGATTTCAATAGCGTGCTTCTCTCCTATTATGAAGACAAAACATATTGTTGATCGAGTCGATCATCGGTTTATCGACAGCCTTCTCTCATATAGACCGAACAAGAATTTGTTTTATCTTGACAATAGAAGAAAAAATACTACTCATATCTGATTGGTCAGTCTATCTGTAAATCAGATTTCAGCAAGCATTTTCCCTCTTATTAGCAAGATGAAACACAGTATTGCTCAAGCTGATCATAGGGTTATCGAAGGTCTTCTTTCATATGGTCTGAACAGCAACATCTTTTGTCCGTATTCGAAAAGAGAAACATTCAAAGTTCTAGGAGATTTTCTTAATGCAGTGACTTAAACTTCATTTGAAGTGAAATAACTGTTAAGTAAAAAAAATTAAATATGGTATTAAGTGTTAACAAAGAAAGTTTAATTTGAAGTTAAACTGAAAGACCTATTGTACAGACAATTACTGATAATCATTCGGCAATTATTTGGTGATCTTAGTAATCCAAAAATCAGTTGTTTTCCCGCTTGTCACAGATAGTTGTCTCTGTTACAATGTCAAAGATCTCTATATGTCACCAGAGTATTTAGTAAATTTCTTATTTATCGAGTAAAATATTCTTTTATCATAAAAAGACTTAAGATTTATTTGGTATTGTCAAACATAAAATAACGGGTGCGCCAGATGAAATGAGCCTCTCAGTATTTTGACTATAACTTTTATTCTTTTTGATCTTCAAAGCTTATTGTTTTTCCAAAAGATGCGCCATCAAATTCTCTACAAGACCATAAGTAAGCTTATTTCTGTAGAAAGTTAAGAAAAAAAATTAAACGAAGATTATTCAACACATAAAATGTACCCAACTTTCTAAGCTAGCAAATGTTTCGTGAATGGCTAGTGTTTATATTTCTTTTTCTATCGTCAAGATCGTTTATTTTGAAAGCAAAGTATACTATAAGATGCAGCGTGGAAAGCTCTACAATCTACAAACTAAAGTTTATTTTTATTATATATTTTTTGTTTTCAAAGAAAAGCAAAACTCTGTGTCACTAATTTTCGTCATTATGAAAAACAATCGTACAGAATTTGTTTTTTTTTAAAACAAAAACTACGCAAATTGAATAAACTTTAGTTTGTAGATTGTAGAGCTTTTCACGCTGCATCTTGTACTATACTTTGTTTTCTGTTAATAAACCATATTCAGCGATAAAAAGATGATATAAGAAAAAATGAAATCATAATATACCAAAAAAATGATCTTATTCGCAGCGTCGAAAATTGGTTGCACAGAACTTTGTTCATTTTGAAAACAGAGAGTTCATATATAAAATAAGGTTCTTGATGTACATGTGGAACTTTTCACACTGCATCTTATGGTATACTTTGCTTTTAAAATAAGCGTACTAAATAACAAAAAAAAGATATATAAACATCGACCATTCATTGTGGGACATTTGCTAGCTTAGAAAACTGAGTACATTTTATGTGTTGAATAATCTTCGTTTAATTTTTTTTCTTAACTTTCTACAGAAATAAGCTTAGTTATGGTTTTGTAGAGAATTTGATGGCGCATCTTTTGGAAAAACAATAAGCTTTGAAGATCAAAAAGAATAAAAGTTATAGTCAAAATACTGAGAGGCTCATTTCACCTGGCGCACCCGTTAATTCTATACATTTAAGAAACGTCATGTTTCATTACACATCATTCTCTTCATATCCTATATACACATACATTATTAGATGAATTCTTTAGTCATTATAAGCATATCAATCTCAGTTAGATCATGAATAAATCATACAAAGTGATATTTATAATAACATTGTTTTCATCAATCATAACTTGCTTCAATTTCATCAGTTACATCATTATTCTATCTTTATAATTGACCTAATTCATATTAGCAAATTAATCTTAAGTCATTGTGTCTCTTCATAATTAAATAAAGATAATTATATACTAATATATTTATCCTAGATCGACCTTCAATTACTCAACGAATTAGTTCTATTTGGTGTGTGATGAAAACCAATCTATTTGAACTTAATTTGTTCACAAGTGACCTAACATTGGATGATAATCAACGTCGTCATAGAGAAATTATAACTACACGCATCTATGTTTTACTACTCATTATTGCTATCATCATTCTTGTCATTTACACCTTCATAGACACTGAAACTAAAATAGTCATAATTCATAATCCATCTGAAGAACAATTTAAACAAGTTCAATCTCATTCTTTATATTCAACAACACTTGATTGTCCCTGCGAGAATATCGCGATCCCTTATCATTCATTCATTTCGATTGAACCTTATTATCATCAATTATGTTCAAGTGCCTTTGTTAGAAAAAGTTCTATTTGGATTTCTTTACTTTATTCATCTACAGCAGGTGTTGACTATTCCTATGATGATTATCGTCGTTTTGCCGTACCACAATTTCAAGTACTCTTTTCTTTGTGCACACTTGCTAATGAGACAGTTACTGAAGCAATAAATCAATTCCTCAGGAGCATAATGGTTAATGAGAAAGTACAATCTCGTGAAATCATCGAATCAAAAATTAATACCACTCTTAGTCAATTTGTTTTATCTACTCGTCGAACATTTGTAAGAACTCTTGATTTTATTCGATCTATGGCTCAAGGCAATAGCATTGTCTCGTCTATCTTTTCTAATTGGCATTTTCTTTCTTTAGATACAGTTTATGAGATGTCTGCCTTGTGGGCCGAACCATATTCGTATGGTACTGACGATTGTTCTTGTGGTACCAGTGCTCTGTGTACTTCTCAAGCATCGTTTAATGGATTAATTGTTCCAGGTTTTCGTGTTGGATGTTATCCTCTCGAAGCTCTTCTTCAATCAACACTTCAATGTCTCTATAATATTTCATGTATTAATCAACTGAAAACTATATACCAACTTTCAAATATAACTTTTAATCCACTTAATATTTCTCTTTCATCTGTTAATGCTACTGTTCAATCTCTCGTCGACTCACTTTTCGTTGATCAATGGAAAACTAGTATGATCTACGAGCAGTATTATATAACATGTGCTCCTCTTTCATGCACATATACATTTGATCAACAAATTAGCTTATTATATACAATAACGACTATAATTAGTCTTTTTGGTGGATTGACGGTTGTACTTAAACTTATCACTCCTATTTTAGTGAAAATCGGATATTATTTAATTACACGTCGTGGACGGAAAATCGATCCAACAGTAATAATCGTTACATAGAAAAACTACACAGCTTATAAATTATTATACTTTACACTATATATGATCGCTTCATCGATATAATTCATTATAGATTTATGTTCAATAATCAAAACCGATTGTTTCGATAATCGAATTCATAATAAAAGTACTTTTAAGTGAGGAAATTGCCAGAGTTTGTAGATGTACAGGTGTTTGAAAAAAAAACTTGGAAACCTTCTTTCACAGATATCTTCTTCTATACAAGTGTTCTTCGAATTGTTTTATACGATCATAAATAGCCCACGAATAGTACTATACAACAGTATAATTTCATATTCTTTTGATCGATTTCTAAAAATATCAAAGAGGAAAGAAATTACATTTCTATATATACAATGTGCAATATATCTGTCAAGGGTTTATCTCTCAGAAAGTCGCTAGTGTAGTCACCTATAATAGTAGAAAAACAGTGTTTTTTAAAAGAAAATTTTCCAAGTATTTTTCCAAACACATGTATTTTCTAATTCATTTAAAATATATATTCTTAACCCTTTGGATCCCGGCCTTTTTTGCGAAAATCAACATTTTTATAAGTATTGTTTAAATATGGTTCTTTATTATTTTTTTTTGAAAGAAATTGCATTTCTGCGTCAAATAAACACTAGTAATGCGTTTCTGTATGGCAGTCTTTAAGGCAATCAACAATACATAGAGACACATTGCAGTCAACATATATACACTATGTATCACTTTGGATATTATGGGATGTGCAAATCGCCCATTTTCTTAGAGAATGTTTTGATTGCAATGTTTGTGAAATAAGTGAAGAAAAAACATGACGCCATGTGCGGAGGTAGAAGAAAGGAAATGGATCTATATGACACAAAGAACGTAAGAAAAGATATGCAGAAGTTGAGAAATGGAATAACCTATGACCGTCAGGACCTTACGGGCCTTAGTGCTATAGAAATTGATAAAGAGAAGGAACATTCCCATACCGGAATGTCCCAAAATGATAATGACCTAAGTGGGAACAATCTTCCAGGGACTAGTCAATATGTGCGGTATGCATCAACAGTGAAAAAATACTAGGACGTATATATACGTCGCCGGGACTCAAAGGGTTAATAAGTTTCATATTATTATTCTTACGTTTTCTTTGACTTGATGCTTATTTGTGCATGGTTTTCATTTCTCTTTAAAATTTTCTAAATAAATAGTCGTTCGTCTTTATTATTGCATTAATAAACAAATTCATTTCTTAAAATTTAAGTGATAATTGTATATAATGAAAGAAATTTGCCAATTCAAAACTTGATTAATATTTTCTGTAGTATACCATTTTTACTTTGCAAAATAATGAAATAGATATTCAGATATATTCATCTATATATTTCCAACAATATAATGCATTTCGACATCAATTTTCAAAAATAATTAAAATTATGGCACATTATTTCTAGTCGAATCATTGAATATTAATTTAAAACAATAGTTTAACTAAACTTTGTTCACAGTTGGTTTTTATATTTTATTTAAATATACACAACTAAAATAAATCTTTTTCTTAAAACTGTGCTTTTAGGATTTCGATTGCATAGACGATGAACCAAAACACATGAATTTCACTCGATTATATCGATAAAATATATTTTCTTGTAAAATTTCTAGAATCAAACTTCAAGTATATTTCAATGTAATATTATATTACAAATAATGCGTTGAATTTAATTGAAGGATTTTAAAAAATTCCTATAAATGTTTTCTACTGAAAATGACAGAGATCCTGAAAAGATTTATCTTTGTTTAAAGTCCTACATATATATAATCATGAGAAGATGTTCAGATCGATTGAAAGAAATTCAATCAAACATAGGAAAGTGTTGCTTTTCTTTTTTATTCTATTTTCACAAGTGAATTCAATACATACATAATTACAAGAAACAAGACAAAAAAACAAAAATAAAACAAAGTCAATGCTTTCGTTTCATATTGTATTTGTGGTTATATTAATCAAATTGGTACTTTTGTGGAACTCACATATGAAAAATGTGAGTGTAAGTTTTAAGTCGAAGTTTTGCGGCTCCCCCCTCCACCCCCCCCACCCCCCCCTTACAGACATACCCATTACAGACAGCCCCCATTACAGACACCTCTCCATTACAGACACCCGTCCATTACAGACAGGTACCATATAGAAATTGGTTCCTATGTTTATTTAGCTGAGATCCGGTTTTCCAGAGATATGTGAGTTCCACATTTTAGTCCCAAAGGGACTGCGCTGACAAGCTTTTTGGTTGAGGTCGTCGTAATAATCCTTGACACCATTCATCACCTCGAATTAACCATGGATCATTTAATGGATAATAATTATTTTGTTGATCAACTTTTAAAACATTACCAATTAAATTCAAATTTGTTTCAGCATGAGTAATAAAAACAGATTCGATAAGATATCGAAACATATTCGAACAATTTTCTGGCACTAAAAATAAACAAATATAAGAATTTTTTTAAATAAGAATAATTACTTACGAACAGCTGCAACTGTTGCATTGTATAAATCAATATCTTGATTTGGTAAACTTTGATCTCTTTTCTTACGAAAATATTGTGTTTGTAATAAAATTTGCCGGTTAGAAAAGGTGTAACCAACTGGAGGTCGTGGAACAGCTTCAACATATTTCATACAATCTTCTTATGATCGTATATTCCAATCAAGTTCATCAGAAAGTACTGGTCGTTGTATCGATTGTTGTTCAGATCTTTCTGATTTTTCTGATGTCATTGGTATAAATCGCTAATATTGAGGATTCGCATCTAAAAAGATTTGCATTGCTACTGGACATCGTGCTAAATGTTGATATAATTTCATTAGATCTTTTCTTAATATTCTAAAATTATCGATAAAAAGCAATAGTTTATTATAATGATAATTCGAGAAAAAAATAAATATATAATGACTGATGCGAAAGTCTTGGCACAAATGTCGTGCTGGGTTGTGAGCTTACACAAGGTGTTAGAAAACTGATTCTTTTACCGTTAGATAGAGTAAAGTCTGAAGATTAAAAATGCATACTTCAAAAAAAATTGTGAGTTGATTAACGGTCGAAATTTTCAGTTTTCGAAAGGCGCTAAAAATGCCTTGTAACTGACCAAAAATTTAATGATTTCTCTACGATTTTAGATTTATGAGTATTTTCAAAAACTTTTAAACATTACTATGTTCTACAGGCAAAATACTATAATGAAAAAAAAATTTAAACCGAAACGGATATTATCAGCCTGAGGTATGACTCTTTTTCACTGTAAAAACACGGGCACCATACGACTTTTATCACGGCTTTCTTTTGTTAAGAATTTTATATAAAAAACTTTTAGAGCGTAAGGTTGAATTCGCTCTTCTTGAGGAGCTCGATAAGCTGTACCTAAGAGCTGTATGCTCTGGATGGCTTAAGCTCGGCTTTTTAAAAAATGAAAGTCACAAGTCTCTCCGACAAAGACAAGCTATACAAACGTCTGTAGCTAAGCAAAACAATACCGCCTTCACGTTACCATGAATATGAGAGGTTTCGAATTCATGGTTTTTCAAAAGCTGTAGCTATGATGGATCAAGTGTGAACGTTTGAGCTCGATTGATTAATATTTGTGGGAGATATGTTAATTACAAAAATCAAATTATATCAAAAAGGCCCAAAAGTTACAAGGCATTTTTAGTGCCTTTTGAAAACTGAAAATTTCGATCGTTCATCAACTCACAATTTTTTTTGAAGTATGGATTTTTAATCTTCAGACTTTGCTCTATCTAACGGTAAAAGAATCAGTTTTCTAACACCTTATGTAAACTCACAACTCAGCGCGACATTTGTGCCAAGATCTTTGCATTAGTCACTAGTTTTACTCAGTTGATTTCTCATGTGGTAAATCACGTGTAATATTCACTTGACCTAATAAAAATTCATGTATAATTCGATTGCCATGTTCACGATGTTCTATAAAAATAAATAGATACATGTTTATAAGAGTTATAGAAAAAAAACTGAATAGAAACTTTTTAAACGTTCATTCAAACTATTTGTAGTTGCATCAATATAATCAACTTTTTCACATGGACATGTTAGTGCATAAATTATATTTTATGTATGACAAGTCTAGAAAATAAAACAAGAAAGTTTTCATTATTTAATATCAAAAAGATATTTTTGTCTTCTAATAAATATAACATACAGCTGAACAATTTAAAATAGCTTTATATCCATTAACAAATATATGCTGATGTGTTTGACTAAATTCGACAACATATTTTTTTTAATCGATATGCCATATCATATTGAGAATAACATAAACCATAATTATCACACGCACTTAATTCATAACGAGCTTCTAGATCTTGTAAACAAAATAAACCATCATTGATTGAACGTGGATGAGCAAAACGAAATGAACATGTTTTCATATAGAATATATTGACTATATTGAATAACAAATAAAATAAATCTAATTAAACTAGAATTATTCTACATACTATCAAATTGTAAAAAGAATCCCAATGCAAGAGGATATTCTTTTTCATCGATACATTCAATTTCATATGATTGAAGATTAAATACTTGCATTTGTTCATAAGCTAACAATTTTATATATTGATTTAAATGTATATAATTATAAACCAATATACCGAAATCCACTTTTAAACGTTCAATTAAATCACGAAACAACATTTGATACTTTTCACGTAAAAATGATGAAATAGTCAAATTATTATTGATAGTACTGAATGCTGCTTTGAAAGCATTAGGATACCGACGATTAAGTTCAATTGGTGTTAATTGACGAGCTATATATATGTCGTGCTGAAGTTACACTGTTTGCCGAAGTTACAACTTCGACAGATGATATTGTCGAAGTTATAACTTCGAGAAACGTATTTTTCCGAAGTTAGTGTGAATGATAAAATAAATATCAACTATCAAGAAATCAACAATATCTTTCGTATTGTATTTTACAAATCAATTTTTTTATCAAAACAATAATACAAAATTTATTTTTGAATACTATGACAAATATACTAGCGTTTTAGCGAGAATAAATATTCATTCGACTTGTATTTTTACGTATTTGCTGCGATGCAGATCAAGAGGAGTTTACTAGATTGTAAAGATACAGCAATCTTTTATGAAACAATAAGATTATTAACAATATTAACGGTTTCAACGTAGAAAAAGATTAACATATTGTATCTTTTATTCGTTCGAATATTCGCAAGTTTGTCATAATATTCACAAATAAATTTTGTATTATTGTTTTGATGAAAAAAAAAGTGATTTGTAAAATACAATACGAAAGATATTGTTGATTTCTTGATAGTTGATATTTATTTTATCATTCACACTAACTTCGGCAAAATACGTTTGTGGAAGTTTAACTTCGACGATACGCATTGCCGAAGTTATAACTTTGGCACGACATATATATTGTAAATAATGAAAATTGCACAACAAACTTATCTATTATATTTTTGGCATACATACATACTATATTAGCCAATAATGGATATTTTTCATTTTGATTATCATTCGTTGGATACAATGATAAAATAGATAATCGATGATCAAGATTTTGAAATTGTTCAGTAATACTACTTGGGGGTATCCAAAAGTAATGTCGCGTCCATATCATTTCCTTATAAAAAGGTTTTAAAAAAATTCTTTTTTTATAGGTTGATAGAGAAAATGAAGCTCTATTTTTCTATACTATTTCATTACTATTCAACTAGTATTATACTAATAAAATTTCGAGCAGAACTA
>JAJEKB010020956.1:233770-271623 GCA_022393335.1 Macrotrachela quadricornifera | reverse complement strand
GGGGGGGGGGGGCGCAACATCATTGATTTTCAAAAGCAGGGGGGGCGTAGCGCCCCACGCGCTCCCCTCTATCGGTACGGCCCTGCTCGTAGAGAAGAGTCCCAGAAACATAAATTGTCTGCTTGATTGCTTGCTTGAATGTCCCCACAAGGTCAAAAAAACATTTTATTAATATTTTCTAAAAAACTTAACCAAAGGGTAATCGGGGTCGAAGAATCCGAATCTGATATTAGTTTATCGAAATTTTTTTAAGGACCATTTGTTACACAAAGAACCATTTATTTACAAAAAAACTTTTTTTTTATAAGAGTTGACCGAACGGTAATTAAAGACCAGGAATTCAAATCTGAAGTCAGCTGTACAAAAATTTTTTGAAGATCAATTTTTCAGACAAACGACAAGTTTTTAACAAAAAGCATTTATATTTTATGAAGTTTGGTCAAAGGTAGTTGAGATTGAGGAACTTGAATCTAGCTTTGGTTTTTTTAATTTTATAAATGAATAGCTTGACGGTAGTTTAGAAATATGATTTCTACGAGAAAGAGTTGAGCGAGTCTTTAGACGAGCGTTACTTGTTGAGTATTATGTTAAATTCAATATATCATATTATTAATAATGAAAAAAATTCTAGGTAAACTTAAGTCAATTTTAATTTTGACATTGTCAAATCAAACGTTTACATATCTGTTGTCCGAAAATAAACAATCTAATTGTTGAAAAAGTCTTTTTTTAAAATATTTTACAGACAAAAGCAAATTAAGACAAATAATAAGGACAAATTTTCCGTATGATCAAGTTCATTAATATTGTTGTTGTTACCAGATTTTTACCTATTAAAAAATCATTAACATAGTTAAGAATTGAAAGAAAATCGATAAGGTGACGTTTTCTATATACTTGAAGACAAGAACATTTGATTCTTGACCACAAGTAAGACACATTAAATTATGAGGATGATAATTAAAGTAACAATCTTCATGTTCAATGTGGCCGCATATATAATGTGCTATTGTATCATCATTTGTTACAATAATACATTGACCACATTGAGCACAAATTCTTTGAGCCATTTCTAGCGATAGTAATTATGTAATAAATAGAACTAATCTAAAATAAGTAACAAATATATAAGGGGTGTCCCAGAAGTTCTGAGGTAATTTTAAAATTCATCGTTCTCGCATTCAGCAAAAGCAAACTCTTTGAAACTTTCATAGATTAGTGTACATAGTTAGTACTACATAACTACAAAGTTTCAGGCCTATAGCTTGTACTATGGATGAGAACCAGTGACAAAAATGCCATGTGCTATTTTTAAAATTTTCCTGATTTCCATTTTTTTATTTTGCCTATATCTCGGCTTAAGTAGATGATAAGATCTTAAATTTTTTTTAACAGATGCGCCATGAGAAGTTTCACAAAAGTTGTAGTAACTAATTCCTTTGATTTATGTTAATGATTTATGTTATACTCAAAATGAGAAACATACATGATACACCACATTGTACGTAGTAAATAAATATTTGGAAGACCTTCTTATTTTGCATACATCGCACCTTGAGAACATGCAAACATCTTGATTTTTTTGCAAAAGATGCGCCGTTGAATGCTCTATAAAATCTGCATAAACAAATTTCTATTGGAAAACAAAAGAGTCTTCCAAATATTTGTTTATTACGCACAATGCATGTGGTGTATCATGTAGGCTTTCATTTTTAGTATGACAGGAACCATTAAAATAGGTCAAGAGGAATTAGTTACTACAGCTTTTGTAGAGCTTCTCATGGCGCATCTTTTAAAAAAAAGTTTAAGATTTTATCATCTACTTAAGCCGAGATATAGGGAAAATAAAAAAAATGTTGCCAATATTTTGGTACATCCGGAAGATGATCAAGAAAATTTTAAAAATAGCACATGACAATGTTGTCACTGGTTCTCATCCCTAGTACCAGATATAGACCTGAAACTTTGTAGTTATGTAGTACTAACTATGTACAATAATCAGTGAAAGTTTCAAAGAGTTTCCTTTAGATGAATGCGAGAACGATGAATTTTAAAATTACCTCAGAACTTCTGGGACACCCCTTATACATCTTGAATTTCAGTCGTTTAGTGAATTAAATATTTTTTTTAATATGACATAACTGTGTCTATTAACAACATTGGTTATATACAAAAGTTAGAGCACAGACGCGTATATACATTCACATCATAGGAAACATCAGCAAGAGAAAAAGAAATATGTACAGAATCAATATCAAAAAATCTTATTAATTATAAATTTCAAATGGATTAATAAAATCTTTTCGCATCGTCTTTCCATAACGAGACCAACAAGACTTCGTATAGTTATCAACCAATTGGTCCAACAATTGTTGTCCTTCAACAATGGAATCATTACCATCATCTTCATCGTCATAACGATCATAATAATAATCGTCTTCATATAATCGGCACCAAGCACGCGGATTAGACATATCTGGATCGCCAAATATATCTGTCGAACATGAATCGTATCAATCGACGTATTGATTGCCGACTCTATTGCAAAGAAATATCAAAGGAAATATATATAACATTTGTTCGATAATAAAGATGCCACTTTGCCTTTTATCAATAAAGTAAAGACATTTTTGTCTAATATATTCACCTTTTTCTTGCCTATTGGCTTTTGCTTTAATATTATGACCTTGTTGTTCATGGTTAATCATTAATGATGAATTTTGTTGTTGTTTGATTAACCATGGAACATTCATATTAATTACCCGACGTGAAAAGGGTAATATATTCTTTAATGAGAAAAAGAGGAATATATGTAGTTTAAATTAAAGTATAAATTTTATAATTTATAATCAATTTACTTGTCCTTTTTCATACAATTCTAAATAAATGAATTGATTTGATTCCATTGTTGTTGGACACTAAAGTCAACAATAGAAGATTATTTCTATTATATACTAATGTTTTATTTACTTTTTGTTGTTGAATCTTATGTTCTTTTATCGAATCAAGTCTTACTGAAAAGCATTTGTTTTTTGCTGATAACATAATCGCACGAATGAATAATAAATGATATCTATAACAGACAAGAAAAATAGAATTCGAATAATATAATGTTTTAAATAATTTTTATTTCATTATTTTATAATATATATAAATAAAAAAAATAAATGTTATTAGTTAACATTCATAGACATACAACTCATATGGATCATAAAGAAAAGGCGATAGTGCATCAAATGTTACTTCATTATGCCAATTATCATCATGATCATCATTGTTGATAACGTCGTCGTCGTCTCTATGGAGATTTTGTGATTCATTGAATGTTACGGATTCAAGCGCCATATTTTTATTATTGGGTGAATCCATGAAGACCCAACCACCTTTTGGAAAGGTCTTTTTTTTCGATTTTTTTTTGTTCAAAAGGATGATCTCGACTAGAAAACACTTTTGGTCAAAAAAAAAATTAAATACTCACTATCAAAAATTCCGAGTTTTCGAGCATTTTCTCGGAACACTTATGGTGTACTTTTATATGTAGGGAAAATGGCATGAAATAGGACAGAAATTTTCTAAAAAAAATTTTTTCGGATTGTTTTGGTTTTGAAAAATATAAACAAAGTCTAGAAACATGTTTCCTGAGATACATCAGATCAATCCTAATGAACGTTTTGAATGCTCCGTCATTTTCTGGTTATCCATGAACATAAGACTACAGAAATCCAGTATAAGGAGGAGATGAAGATGACTATCCTTTATATCTGATTACTGAGTATCATCCTCAGGGTTGATTTTAAAATATTTGATTGACTGAAAAAGATATAAAGAGGATTTTTATTTGAATGTAAATGTCCTGATCTTTGTTGACCGAGATGTTAAACTATACTGAACAGTTGAATTGTTGATTGGTTTGAATTCATGCATACTTCGAAAGCCTTGTATTGTACCTAAATAAATACAGACATTCAGGAATAGAAGAGAAAGTCTTTCTCACCAGCTGCTCGAAGTTTTTCGCTTCTAGCTTGCAGATAACTGTTCTTCACTTCTTCTACTTCATCTGATTCAAGAAAGAACACATGAACACCAGGAATATCTTTGTTAGATCTTCTTGCCGTTTCAAGTTGTTGTTTCTAGGTGAATTCGTAGAAGTCTTTTGCATTTGACATGAGAATGTTCTTGGAAAGTGTAGCACGTCTAGCTGTGGTCTTGAGCACCGCACCAATTCCACCGCCAGCACCCTTACCATGTCCTGTAGCTGTAAATGTCCAACAAGCATTCAAATCAAAATCGATCTTGTGGTGAAATAGGTTCAAAATGCTGACATTGTTTTTGAAATGTGCACACGCACCATTGCTAAAGAAAAGGAAAGGATTGACGTCATACATAAAATTCAAAAACAGTAAAACTTACCTCACATAATTGATCTTCTTTACCAACGGAAAATTTTTCTTCATAAATCGAGTGTGAATTTTTTGTACACAGTATACGAATACTATTGTGTGTTCCATATAATCACTGATGATCGCTAAATTTCGTTGTTCTTTTCCAATGGTCAGATGAATTGTAAATAAGGTAACTTGGTGCTGACTAAAAAACCCTTGTTGAACTTCACGCTGATGTACCAATGTATAATTCATTGAAAAATCTATTTGAGCAACAACGAAAGTCTTTTCTGTTGAATGACAGCGTTGCTCTTTGATATATTCACGTTGTTCGCGATTAATGTATGTGTGAAGCAAGAATGGAGACCATCTTTCTTCAATTTCCGTTAATAAAGAGTCAGTTGAGCCAGACATTTGTTGAAGGTCGAACTTGTTATTGACTTTCTTCCACAAATTCCATGAACATTCGTCATCCAAATCGATCATATTGTTATCTGTGAGAATATCTGTGATGCTTTCAGTTGGGCATTCATCACATTCACCATTAAAGCACTTTTCATTCGTGACAATACAAACCATTTGAGTAATCAAATCTTTCATGTTGACCTTGCCACCAGTTGACAAAGAACCTGCATTGACACTTTTTCGGTAGTAGTTGTTCCATCCCTGTAATAAAGCTACGTTACATTCAAATCAATATACAGCTGGTACAAACCTTCAATAATAGATCCATGTTCTCATGTGCAATACACATGCACGTTTCATGTGGTGTTACAGTTTTTACTTCACGTGGACGAAGAGCATTAAAAGTTGATCTTGCAACAGCTCCAGGATGTCGTTCATTGAAGATATGATAAGTATCCAAGACACTCATTTCTAAAAACCGAACTGCCACTGGTTGTCCTTTAATTTTAATTGTGTCTTTGGAATTGGATGAGGTTCGACTAATACCATCTTCACGATAGAAATTGACTACAGCATCAATTGTTAAATCAGATAAAGGAATATTTCCTCGTAGACATTGTGGATAGGCTAATATCCCATTATTTTTTCGAAGAACAAGCGATCGTCGAGCTTGATTTGGCTTTGATTTAAACCTAATAAGTGAAAGAAGTTTTTAGTAACATTCGATTGGAAAAATGCGGAGATATCGGATGAAATGAGGATAGAATACGCACCATTTTTCAATTTTTTGTCAACCTCGATCTTTGGGAGCAATTGTCATCAAACGAACTTGTTCACTGTCATTACTATCAGCATATAACTTCATTAATCCATCCAAAAGATCATTTGATTCACATATCCTTAATCCATGAGGATTTGAATCATACGAAACTTATACGTCACATAATCGATTAAGTTTTCTATATACCTCATCGTCTTTGGCTCGAATGGGTAATACTGCTGATCTAAATACAAATTTCGTTTCAGAAAATTTAAATTAAATTTACAAATTTAATCTGTCATGGATCCGGTCTATGTTCATTAGTTGAAATACATTTGATAATTATTCCATCGCTTTTTTTTTGATGTTCAAGTTCATAAAAAGCATGGCATGTATCCTCATCCATTGATTCAGGATCAGTTGTTTCATCAACACGTGGTGATTCATCATCGTCGTTTGACTCAGCTGTGATACCACTGTCCATATGTGAATTTTCTTTCTCTTCTTCATTCAGATCATTAAATTCAACATTGACATAATCATCATCATTTCTGTCATCATTGACAGGAGAACCTTATGTCATTGATTCATCATCACTTGAACTTTCATTGTCGTTCAGCTTCTCTGATTGATGAATCATCATTTTCTTCGATTCAAATGTATGACATCTTCCACATAATCAGCAAATTCGGGCGTAAGGCATATTATACTGATTGATCAAAAATTTCGATAGTTCGGATGACACAGCCTTTACTCCTTTTGGTACACATCCAGATTTTTCATGCTTTATCGGATGTTCACAATTTCTTTTGTCGTGGGATTGGAATAGATTTTTGAAGATAAAGAGATACTGATGGGTAGTCAATATTTTCTAATATCCAATGATTCATCTCGTAATCTTATTCGTGTAAAATCACAACATTTTTGAACAAGACTCTATATCTAAAGATGTCCTTAAAGAGAAATGGAATATCTATCATTTCGATAGTAGTGTCCCTTTCGATTCCATGGACTCACTTTTTGAAGACGGTATACTAGCAAATGCTTCTAGTTATCAGGGTGAAGTTGTCAGTACGATTTCGTTTTGTGAGAATAGTATCATGAAAGTTGTTATATTCCACGAGGCGAAGAAAATAAAAATTATTCAATTTAATTGAATACAATCTATGTTGACGAAATATAGCTATTGATATGTTCAGAGAAAATGACTAACCATTGAAAATCTCCATTAGGATTGATCTAATGTACCTCAAGAAACGTGTTTCTAGACTTTGTTTATATGTTTCAAAACCAAAAAAATCCGAAAAAATTCTTTTTAGAAAATTTCTATCCTATTTCATGCCATTTTCCCTATATATAAAAGTACACCATAAGTGTTCCGAGAAAATGTTTGAAAACTCGAAATTTTTGATAGAGAGTATTTAATTTTTTTTGACCAAAAGTGTTTTCTAGTCGAGATCATCCTTTTAAACAAAAAAAAATCGAAAAAAAAGACCTTTCCAAAAAGTGGATGAGTGTCCATGGATTCACCCTTCTATATATTATACAAAACTACTGGCAGCTTCGTATACTTTTTGAAGATTCGATATATGTTATACCAAATCTGCTGATAATTTCGTAAATTCCTGAAGTTTTCGCAATTTATAAAGTCTTGAATAGTTTGTTAAGTATTGATAGGTTCTGTGTACGTCGTACGAAACCACATATGGTTCTGTAGATTATCGAAAACTTTTTGTTTTGTCTGCAATCACGACTGTTTGGGATTGTGTTTAGCGCTGAATTTATTTAACAATATTTATCTTTTGGTATCATATAAAATGTATCAGGAGCTACCAAACTCTAAAAATATGGTGTTCCACCAAACTTTGAAGGTATGGTACTGTTTAATGAGATCATTTTAAATTCAGTGGCATGAAAATCGTTTTGTAATTTTCACACAGAAACTTTTTAAGTTCCGAAAATTGAAAAGGGTTCGAAGTTTTCCTACGAAACTCTCTAGAAATTCCGTGCATCATGTATTGAACTTTAAGTGGTTTCGCATCTTTTGGACAAAATCTTTGATAGATCCGTATGACATCTAAAGATTTCGTATAATTTGTACGAAGCCATACATAGTTTCATAGGCACTCTAATAGTTTCGGACACATTGTGCGAAACTATCCATGATTCCGTAAAAA
This sequence comes from Macrotrachela quadricornifera, assembly GCA_022393335.1. Classification (NCBI taxonomy): domain Eukaryota; kingdom Metazoa; phylum Rotifera; class Eurotatoria; order Philodinida; family Philodinidae; genus Macrotrachela; species Macrotrachela quadricornifera. Next base: position 263,899 of record JAJEKB010020956.1, on the reverse strand, counting down.
ATCTACTGAACTATTACATCATGTGAGGAACTGTGAACAGGTTCGTCCAATGTTTGCTGAACGTTTTGATGTTTTACGAAACCACTGAATATTATTTGCGAAACCCTAATACTTCTGTAATTCATCAGAATATTTCATGCATTATCTACGAAATCTTTGGTAATTTTGTGGGTCGTTCAAAGATTTCTTATACTCCCTGGAAAATTTTTCATAGTTTCATAGTTTATCTAAAGGTTTGCGAGATTCTCTGCCAAATTCTTTATAGTTCTATAGGCCATCTAATGATTTCGTATGTTTCTTTATGAAACTATTGAATCTTTCATGTATTGTCTACAGAGTTTGTATATTTCTACGAAACCCTTAATAGTTGCGAGGCTGTTCTAAAGGTTTCATATATTTTTCACGAAACCTTGCGTAGTACCATGGATACATATATATATATATATATATATATATATATAGTTAGTTTAATCACATCAACGTGATTATGAATTATGCTGCAATCGAAATGTTGAATTTTATTCAAACCTTGTGCAATAAATAGTAATCAGAAAGCTTTCGTCTTTAAATTATTTAATAGCACTTCTCATAGCTTACAAGAAGGTAAGCAATAGATTAGCTCACCAACATTTTGACAATCTATATTTTAGCAGATCCTTGGTAAGAGATTTATTTTTTCCAGAAATTTACACAAATAATTCCAAATTAATAAAAGATATAGAGCGCACACAAATAAAATCGAACTATACTACACAAAGACTTAATAAAATTATAGAAATCAGTTTCGTGCCTGATGACAATCTTGCCTACGCTGATGTTTGTAACATTTCACGACCCCATTGAATGATTGTTTGAATATCAGGAGCGATTTGAACTGTGGTACCGGCATCCACACCATAGGACTGCCATTGTTCTAGGCTAAGTTGTGTGATGGTACCATTGACTTTACATGTAAATGCAACTTGTGTGCCACATGGGATATAGATTCTATTATTCGCTAAATACGGTACAAACAGATCAGAGGTGTCACAATTGCCGATATTATAAGGCGCCGGATTTTTATAGAGTATACAAGTATTCTCAATCCAAGATTCGTTCCAGCCACTAAAGCCTGGTGTAGGTGCATAATCACCGAGGCATACATTACTACCAAAATCACCTCTATTAGCATCTGCATATACATAGATCTGATGATGGTCTACTTTTGAATGACCTAAAAAATTCTTTTTACCGCCGTAAACATGAAAATTATAACTATCTTCATAGAAACAACTACCATCATCATGATCAATGGGCCAGAGAGCATTGTAATTGTTGAAGAGAACATTATGATGAATATAACTTTTATGTTGCCAAAGTGAAGGTAAACCTTGTTGTACTCCATCACTTAAAAATGGTTGTCGATCCCATGTATTAATAGGACCATGATCACTAGTTTCTCGAACAGTATTAAATATAACATTCCAACTAAGAGTATGATTACCATAAAAACCATCATTTATATTTATTGCAGCACGAGGAATATTAAACATAAGATTACCAATAACAGATACACTTCGACTTAAAGATATTAATACAGGTGATGATTGTTTTATATAAATACCAGTTTCATGAATTAAATTTGATTGAATAATTGTATTAGTTGGTTGACTTTTTACACTAAAACCATCAATTCCATTAGTACTTCCAACAAGAATAATACCTGAATCAGCTAACCATACAAATTCATTTAAAGTAATCGAAGTATCATTATTATAATTAATCAAAGCTATGCCATTACTACCTAATTGTGTAAATAAATTATGTGTAATAGTAACATTTCTTGTATTTGTTAAATACATAGTACCACCTCGATGAACAGACCAATCACCTCCACTTGGTACCATATAATCTTTCATATAAGTATTACTAGTATCTGTCAATATTAAACCTCGAATCAATATATTATTAATAGAATTTTCAATAGTACTTCCACTTATTGAAATAATACAAGGTATTTGACTTGCTACAAAAATATTCGGCATTGTTTGATTTGGCATAAAATAAAGAGTTCGAGTATTTTTGTCTATAAACCATTCATTTGGTGAATCGAGTTCTTCAAAAATATTGGCAACATAAAAGGCGTCACCACTACCTGAACCACGTGCTTCTTGAAAACCTCCTCGACCAAACATGATTGTATTTTCTGTACTATTGACTGATGCTATTTCAAACACCCAACTACCCCAATAACCCGATTGAAAAGTATGTACAAAACCAGTTGTTGGCTTATTCCAATTACCAATTCGTGGCAATTTACCATTCTTCACAATTACGCCACGAGGAACAACGTAATTATTACCTTGAGGTGGTGAAGCTGTACTCCAAAAATTAGTAGGAGGATTAAAAACAGAAGCACCACCACCTACACCAAGTTGATAATTAGTAAATATCGTACCGTTGCGATAAGGTTCTTGTACATGAATTTCTTCACTTCGATTAAAAATCGGTGGTACCCAACTTTGTGCGTCAAAACAGAATCCTGGATCATCTGCATATAAACCTTGAGTAGAAGGATCACCATTAGGATATTTAGCAACGATAGCTCGTCTACCATCAATATATAACTCATTGAACTGATCGAGATTGATAGAAGATGGCACTTGAGCTTTCATGATTGTAGCACCAGCTGTTGTAATGGTATGAACAGACCATTCTAATTCTAGTAATGAACCACCACTCAATATAACACGTTCATCTTGATAATTTTCTATCACAAGATTACTGTCATCACTTGTTAAAGCTATAGCACCAATTTGACTACTTGATGTGGTAGCATTTGTTCCAAGATAATAAGTTCCTCCACGTATTATAATACATAATGTGGCGTTATTATGAAACATGGTACGTAGAGTACGTGTAAAAGATAAAGCTGCTTGTATAGTTTTCATTGGTCTTCCGAATGTTCCATCGAACAAGTCATTACCTTTTAATTCATGTACAAATATTGTACGATGACAAGTTCCTTTTGTTATTTCTGGTGCAATCTTGAACGATTTGGCAGAACTTGATGGTTGATAAGCAGTATATGATGTAATATTACATTGATTCATTTGAAAAGCACTTTGACTGAGTATCGTCCAATTAGTTTTCGTCGATGTCGGTGCAATATATGCGGCCATTTCAATAGTAAAAGCTCTAAGTGCACAATCATATTCAGGTATAACATTTGGATTATTAACTGTGCCACGACGAGGATTAACTTCAGTAAAACTTTCTGATTTGCAATTGTTATCTAAATGAATGGTTGTATCGTACGAGTGATACATTACGAATATCAAAGCGAATAATATAAAAATAATGTACATTTTGAAGTTGTTATTACTGTTGGCCTCTAAAAAAACAAATGTTAGGTTGAAAAATTATTCGTCAGCAATCACTTATTGGCGTTATGTATCTGTCAAAATTATATTTTTTATTTTTATCATTTTATAATTGACTAAAAAGCTCTATACTGAAATTTTTTGTAAGTATTGATCCTTGTTCAAATATTTAATCAACTACTTTCTACGCATATTCACGACTAAGGTAAATTACTTAAAATGATGTTATCAAATATAAAAAAAAATTAATCATGCATGTATCTTTTTTGAATAAGGTATCCATCTACTTAAACAAATGGCGACCTTAAAAAAGAAAAAAATCAATTTTTCATTTTCAATTATTTAATAATCAGCTGTATGCATTATTTTTTTTTTGTTGTACTTTTGTGGTTTCTTTGAATAGTTTCCTATAGAATTTTTTTTATATATAAACGAGATGTAGTATAACAATAGTCACAATATTCCAAGATGAGTACCTTCGTTGTCGTTAATACAGTTAAAATACTTAGGATACTAATCAATTAAATTACAACGTTCATAATTTACTAATCGGTATATTCGTGGTACATTTGCTATGTGAAATATATTGATACTAATATATACTTACGGACATTTTTGTCGAAAGATTGAGGGAAATATACAGTATGACTATGAGTTTTCATTTTTGGCGATGATGATGATTGTGTCTTGTTTATAATTTATATACAGCAAATAAGCAATCTAGCGTAAGTAACTATACACTTTTTTCATATAAGTGATTTCATCCAGAGAGACAAATACGTTACGCACATGGTAGAAAGAAAAAATGCGATATGTAAACTTGTCGTTTCTGTGTGACGCTCATGCCATTTATTTTTTACTATTATAATACATTGTGAATGTAATAGAAACGAGAAAAGTAGGTATGGTGAAAAAAATAAACCAATAACGTAGTATTTGTCGTACAGCTATTGTAATTTCGTAATTTGCATGCGTATATATTTTTTTCAGTTGCCAAAATTGCACCTTATTTCGAATGATAATAAATGACTAAATGCGTGTCCGAAAATCGAATTAATCAAAATCATTGATTGGTATTTATTAATTGATGTCATCCAATAATTATGAATCCATGGTTTATTTTAAATTCTCCAATAAGAAAAACGTTAGAAGAATTTATATGGCTTTAAATATCTCCTGTTGTAAATTTTTCATAGAATAATTTAACTAATTTTCAAGCTAATTTAACAAGATTTGAAAAAACAAGCTATTTACGGTCTTTTCCTTAGAAAAAACTAATTTAAAATAATATATTTTATCATAAGAAGATGTACTGAAGTTTGTTCTTTCTCAAAAACGATTAGATTTTGAAATTTATAATCTTTTTTTTTCGAAAATTTTTGCGATTTTTAAAATGTTTTTAGTTTTTAAAAGATGCTGTCAATATTCGTATTGTTCAAAAGAAAAGAATATGAAATCAACTGTACGTGATAGATGACGCTAGTTTACATTATCCATTACGTTTCTAAATTTGTTTTTCATTTTCTGAGTATACTGGTACCCTGAACTCAATACTTTCTCCAGGAACATTTTTGACTCCAGTCAAAATTTCAATTCAAACAGATTATTTTAAATGATAAATCGATGATGAAAGAAAGCGCTTAATAGTTTTGCTATTGCTAACAACTATTGTTTGTTATTGATCAAATGAATAATAACGGCGCATATTTTTAAAAAATTGTTTATATCTAGGTCGTATTTTTACAATTTTATTATAAAGATATTTTAAAAGTATGAGAATGTTCTAGAATGAATAATTATGTATGTATGATATATGCATCACTACTAATATATTTTCTTTTTGACAATGTAGTATGTGTATCTATATGGTCTATTTTGTTTTTTGAATCAATATTGTGATGTTACAATTTTTATGTTTTCTTTTTCTAAAAAATGTTACTTGCTCAAAGTAAAGAAAGAAAGAAAGAAAGATAAGTAAACTGATAACTATATCTCACATGTTTTTCAAAAATAGAAACTGTTAAATATATATATATATATATATAAAATAAATACAAAACAGGTTAGTCTTATAATCACATAAAAATAATTATACAACAATATAAGAGATATAACTAGCCGTTCTTTTTCCTTATTACTAATATTATTAGTTTAATTTAAATAGATCGGACAAAGTAAATATTTTATTAAAATAAATAAAAAATTTTAACTACTACTTTACTATATACTCATTTGATTTGAGACAGTATTTACCCTATGTATTATCGTGCTTATTTATATGTTTATATAAGAGATTAAAGCTATTTAAAAAAAAAAAGCATTAATGATTTGATATTCTTTTCTCGTTCTTGACCGTTGTACTCGTACATACAATGAAATGTATTCGATACACATGAATAATTTTAATTGCATAGAATATAAAAACGAAAAAAAGATATATAGATGAAGTGAAAATATATTTTTTAATTTTCTATTTTGTAGTTTTAATCGTTCGTTTGTTTTTTTTTTTTATTTATAGAAATGCATTTATTATTTTATATAAATTTTGTATTAACAATATCTATAATTAATTGTTTATTTCCAATAATAATTCATTTTCATGATAAAAATCAATATGAATTATCAAATGAATATTTAACTATACAATTTAATTTATCTAATGGACAAATAACATCATTTAATTATAAAACACAATTAATAATCATAACTAATGAAACAAATTTAATTTCAATTAATAATTTTTCATTTGATTGTTCAAAATTAATGTATTATAAACAAAATTTAATTTCAATTAATTTTACTTATTCTTGTTTAAATAAAACGAATTCATATGAATTAACAATAATATATACATTACAATCTAAATGGGAATTTATTAGAAAACAAATTTATTTTACAAATATAGATAATAATACAATAACATCTTTTCAAACATCATTTACTATAGTTAATAAAAATATATCATCTGTATCAATTATAAAAAATTCTCAAGATTTAAATAAAGAACATACAATTTTTTTACGAAATGAATTCGATACCTTAGGAATATTTATTACATGGCAACATCCATTTGGTCATTATTTTATTACATCAAATAATCAAACAATAACAAGTTTATATGATATTGGTATAAATACATCTTATTTAAGTGAAGGTTTTCTTATTGGTTTTTATCAAATATCTCCCTATTGGCATACAAACGATATTAATTATAATGAAAGAATAGCTTATGAAAAAGCAACATCATTTTTTTATCCTGTTCAACAACGTAAAAAATCAATAAAACATACTGTTGGATGGGATAATAATGATTATCAAATAGATATATCAACTCTACATGGTATTAATGAATATAAACGTTTAATTGATCGTTGTGCACAACTTGGAATAAAAAGTATTACATTTGCACCATCAAATACTAATGTATCAAATCGTGAACAATCGGAAGATGATTGGGGATGGGAATCTGTTTTATTTTTATCATTAGGTCAACAAATTCGTTTAGAACAATGGAAACCTTATCGTGATCCAATACCTATAACAATTCAACAATTATTAGATTATGCACAATTTAAACAAGTTAAATTAGTTCCATATGTTTATCCACCATTAGGTTATAGATTAAAAGGAAAAGATCAACAATGGTTATATCCAAGTCCACATTGTCAAACTGTTTGTGCATCATTAGCAAGTGTAGAATTTCAAAAATATTTTTTACAATTATTAATTGATTTTGCACAAATTACAGGTAAATAATTTAATTAAATTGAGATGAACTGTTCAATAAAACATGATCTTTATTCTCACAAGTTTTTATTAATCTTGTAATTTTAAATTTATTTAGGTATTGGTGGATATGCATGGGATTATAATTTTTTTTATGATCCTAATCATACAGAATATAGTCAATGGCGTGGTTGGCAATGGATTCGTACTGAATTACTTATTTCTATACCATATTTAATTATGGATCATCGTTATGCATCACAATTTGATGGTCCATGGTCATGGATAACACTTAATGGTTATACATCACCATTATTAAGTGATGAAAATCCTGAAACATATCCAATATTATATCCATCATTACATACAGATAAAATTTCAGCAGATTTTATGCGTCAAGGAAATGTTGAATTACGTATAGAACATTTTTCATCTATGGATAGTATACCTGGTTTTATTGGTCATCAATCTGAACGTTATTTTTCTAATGGAAGTTTATCATGGATAGATAATAATATACGAGATTTTGATTTAATAGGTTTTTCATATTCATTATTATCAAATATAGCAACATCTGGTTTAAATCTTATTCATACAATGATACCAGCAAGAGATATTGAAGAATTTTATTTATTACCACAAAATTTTATTGAATTTTGGTCTTATTGGTTAAAATGGACAGATAAACATATAGAAGAAATTCGTAATAGTATACCATTTAATCAAGAACAAGATTGGTCATTAATGAAATTAGATGGTCTTAATGGATATTTATTTTTATTTAATCCATATTATAAACAAATAAATCGAACAATTTTATTTAATGGAAAATTAAATTTACAAAAACCTTTAATAAATGGTTTATGGTTAATAAAAGAAATATATCCACAAGAAAGATTTATAGATTTAATTAATTATAATGAAACAAAAATATTTTTATTAGATGGTCAAAGTGTAACAGTTTATGAAATAATATTTTATCAAATATATCCTTCCGTTATTGATCAACCAATTCTTATTGGTATAAGTGGAAAAACATATTTAACAAATAAAAATATTTTAATAATTAATGGTGTTTATGGTGAAGCTGGAACAGAAAAAGATAAAAATTCAATAATAATTATTTTACCAAATAATAATATTATTTCAAATGTTTATTTAAATGGAATAGAAAAAAAATTTCATCAAGATTCACAAATAATTATATTAAATGAAACTTTAATATTTCCGGGATTATATTTACCACGTTCAGCAGAAATTTTTAATAATACAATTTTTGTTAGTGATTTATTATTAGAACAATTAAAAAAACGTCAATTAGAATATCCTATTCAATGGACTGAAAAAGAATTAAATGATACATCATGGTTAGGACCTCATCGTCTTTTATTATTTATATGTATTTTAAATCCAAATGATCAATGGAATATAACTGCTCAAATTAATAATCAAACAATTATTGTACATAAAGGTTATAATACACGTGATCATTATGATAGAGATCGATTTATGGGTTTTTATATAGATTTAACAAATATTGTTATACAACCAAATATTAAATATTACTTATCATTAGATATGCCAAAACTTAATCCAGATCAATTTCAAGGATTATTTTTAGAAAATATTGAAAGAATTCTTGTTGAACCATTGTAAACTTTTTAATAGCTTGTCTCTGTAATAGAATATACGCTCACATATTTTACACTCGATTATCTCTATATTGATACCTACTGCATTACTTTCCCTAGATATAGAACTATTTATGAGCTGGAGAATTAAAAAATATTGACATTTATGTGATGTCCATGAAAAAAAGATGTTTGTCTCTAGGTGAGTAGAAAATACTTGACCGAATGTTAGAATGGACATTAGACACAAAATCGAAAGGGACTATTGTCTGATCTTTCAAACAGTTTTTCGTTTAGTTAATGACGAATTCTAAAAATGAAATGTTATAGATTCTGTTTTTTTAAGATTGGAGACATTCAAAGCTAAGGAAAAAAAGCCCAGTTGTTACTTGCTTCGATCAATTGATATAGTGCGTTTCAATCCGAGATATAGATAGTGATCGATGATGAATCAAAGAGATAATTTAACGATTAATTGATGACACATTCTGGCATGTTAATATTTATTGATAGAGATTTTTCATAGAAATAAATCTTGAATCTATTAGGAAAGAAAGTTTACTTTTTTAATGAAACACACAAAAAAGGAAAAGATAAACTGCATTACATTCTCATTCTTTTGGCTAATTACAAACCATAAAAACTTTAGTTTATTTATCGCCAACTACGAAATAAAAATAGAAATAATGTATAGAAATGAATGTAAATACAATAATTTTTTTGTATCAACCACTGTAGTTCTTTTCCAATAAGTTTTTGCTTCTTGTATCGAGGATAAAGTATGTTCGAAGAATAGAGATAAAAAATAGAGCAACTCAACAATAAATAATTAATGTAAATCAAATTCGACAAAAAAGTCCTCAATAGAAAATCCTTTTTTTAAAATTTCGAATTCAAATTGTTCTAATTTTAATAGGATCCATCACAATGCGCCCCAACATCGTACGAGAAAAAAAAACTTTTTTCATTTTTATTATCGCCAATATTAGGTTTAGTTAAACCATAACTAAATCAAAGATATCAAGTCATTTGGTTTTACAGGGCGCCACATAACCTTTGCCTCCTCTTTCTTCAGCCATATCAGTAAATAACATCATAAAGTGTTTTACACCAAATTAAATCGCGTCAAAAACTGAATTTATTGGCACTAAATAGTTAGTGTCATCAAAATCTTTTAATGTCGAACTTACAAACTTTTAGAAATTTCATGCTATTTTAGCACAAACGATTAAGATGATAATAATACAAAAACAGAGTAACAATTTTTCCTTGGTTACTTTTATATGATCCCGTAGGGCTCGTCAACATCTACAAAATTGTATATATGAAAAATTTTTCAAGTCATATTTTTGAGATTATGGGCTCAAAAAATGACTTGAGAAATATATCCATCAGATGCAGCATGAAAAATTGTGTTTCATGAGTATATCTCGGAACTTGTGAGGTCGTATAAATAATAAAAAAACTTACTTATATTGAGAAATCGAAATTTTTTCTTGAGTTTCAAAAAAAAAAGTTTTTAAAGGTTTTTTCATATATAAAGTTTTGTAGATGTTGACGAGTCCTACGGGATCATATAAAAGTAACGAAGGAAAAATTGTTACTCTGTTTTTGTATTATTATCATCTTAATCGTTTGTACTAAAATAGCATGAAATTTCTAAAAGTTTGTAAGTTCGACATTAAAAGATTTTGATGACACTTACTATTTAGTGCCAATAAATTCAGCGTTCAACGCGCTTTAATTTGGTGTAAAACACTTTATGATATCATTTATATATAAGGCTGAAGAAGGAGGAGGCGAAGGTTATGTGACATCCTGTACAAAATACTATTAAGTACTGTTGAAAGTGTAAACAAGTATTCATTTTCTTAGTCTTCACACTTCCAAAAATATTTTAAAATATTTTGTAGTGGAAAAATATAAAATATTCTGAAAAAGGTTCAAGTATTACTACTTTTTTTTACATGGAGGTTTGATTTTACTTGGTTACACTAGATTTTAATCAATTCCTAATTGATTTCTACTCAAAATTTAATCGATTTTAATCTGATTTTTTGCTGTATTTTTTACATGGGTGTAGCTAAGAATATTTATATTAAAAGTTTTATAAGCAATAATATGACACTAACATATCTAATTTATAAGCAATTTGAACACAGAGATAGATATAAAAACAACGAGATATCTAAATCTGATATATATAATGCGGTTTCCAAATGTCGCCAATAAGACTTTCACCAACTAGTTATTTACCAGTTGGCGGAAGACCAATGAACTTCTGCCAATTGTCAAAAATATAGTGTTTTATTGGCGAATATTCACACATTTATGGGTGACATTTAAGTGCACTTTGAAGACTGCACATACACGCATACAAAACGTACTTCGAATCGAACATTATTTACTAGTATACGTGTAGTCTCAATAGACTATGTACTTGGTTCAATAGTCTTGAATTTGAAGAATTTGAAGAACTTTGTATTATATACTATGATTGTCCTTACCCTTTGCAGAGAGACAGGTCTTATTCGAGTTTCTACCTTGATTCTCATGGTAGACCCTGATGGAACCTAATCTAAAATTTTGGAACGAGTACATGATTACATTCTTCAAATTCTAATAGATCAATAATAAATAATTTTTTTTCTATCGAAAAATTCTTGATCCATCTCACTGTATGTTTAAGTATGCCGGTCACATAAACTTATACTTTAGTTCAAATTTTCAAATCCTATAGCACAGATTCATATAATATAAGCAAGACAAACAACGAGTTGTTCTTTCAGAAATCAAATTATTGTTATTTATATCCAGCAGATAACAATAATTTCTCAATTTCAGTAAATGATCAGTGTGCAAAATTGTATCAGACTAGCGAAAAAAATATAAAGCAAAGACTTCTCTGAAGCTTCACATGAAGCCGATTTGTGATCTTATTTACCCTATTCTTTGTGCAAATTCAATCGATATGTAGATTTCTTATTGTATTTTCTCTTTCTTTTTGATATAAACAAAGACAGAATGAAATACAGAAACTGAAATAAGAAAAATTTCTAGGATTGTCCAGATAATTTTTCGGCTTCCAAAACCGTCTGATCCATTGCTTTGAGAACTATTGATTGTGGTACATTCCAAGAAATTCGTTCACCATTCTTGTTTTCATTATAGTACTCGAAGACATGTTTGTCTTTGTGAAATTTATTGACGTGAACTTCGTCTTTATCGACAACAGCAAATTTAATTTCACCTTTTTCTTTGTCCAAATAAATTTCTTCATCGATCTGTTTATCGTTTATTTTCATTTCACGATAAACATGATTTGCTGAACGATCGACTGTTTTGACATCCTTGACTGGAAGATATTTTTCCGTATTATAAATTTTGTCGACCATAGCAGCCCAAATATAATCATAAGGCACAGATACGGTGTAAGGTGATTGGAAACCCATCCCAACGAGCTTTTCGTTCGAGTCAGCCATTTTGTATAAGTTTAAATTACGTGTTTGTTAATGCAATCCTTTTTCTTACTGTACTGTCAACTGATTGTATTTATGTCTTTCTTTTTGCTTCGTCAGCATGAACAACAAAAATTCGTCATCATATAGCATAGCCACTCGTGGGTGAAGAACCAATTACAGAACAGAAAATAGTACACTGCTCTACGACTCTGATAGAGTGCGTCATCTATTGTTCTCTAAACTCCTTTGTCATTTTGTTGCCGTTGAGAAGGATCATGTTCTAGTGCTTATTGTATGTACTTAGACGCAGATCTTATACCATGAAACATTTTGCTCTTAAGATTTATCCATGTGTCTATCTATAGCCTATTTATTCTATCCAATTTATTACATATAATTGAAACTATCTTTGTTACGATGTTATATTTATTCATAAATAAATTTCATTATATCCGAGGCAGCGACAGAGATGCGATCTCGAATTAAAGAAACATTGATTTTATTTTCAAGCGATAATGTTACTAATCCACTGTCATAAATTTCGTTGATCACGAAATTCATCGCTAGTAACTAATCGACCATGACTATAGGGTGTTCAGAAAGTCGCTAGAGTTAGAAAAATTTGAAAATTTCCATTACGGCTCAACCAAACGGGCTCACTTTTTTACAGATAGAGAGAAAAAATTATATAAGCTGGCGCAAAAGTCACTTTATCGAAAGGAAAATTGAATAAATCCATTATGGCTCAATCAAACCATCAGATTTTTTCTACCAAGAGTAGAAGCATGTTCACACTCTAAAACCATTCGAACAAGGTTCGTGGAAAGCTTTGTTAAGTGTATTTTTATTTTTCCTTATCTGTGAAAAGTAAAATTTTCTTATTGAGGTTGATAGCGATATTTAACTAAGGCTCTCACTAATCTTATGGAGATTTTCAAATTTTTCTAACTCTAGTGACTTTCTGAACACTCTAGAGAGCACCTTTTTTCATCGTCGAAATTTTGTGTGAGTGAGCGTAGGATAAATCTATTCTTAGGCGTGAAGAATGTACAAATACGAAAAGAAGTTGATGAGATCTTACATAGTGAATTATTTACTGAAGAACACTATTATCGAATTTGCGAGAGACTTCATCTCGACGAAAACAAATAGACAAAAAAATACATTTTTTATTGTGTTATTTTTCCCTATTCTCTTCTTTTTGCACTCTATCCGAGCGATTTGTAAAACCATATGCTAGTTCTTTTTTATTGTTATTTGTTATCGTTTTTTTCGTTATATATATATTTTTTTTTATATTTGAAGACACATATCTTTTTCACGGAGGGAAGACTGTCAGGGGCCGTTTCTGTAATTTTTCTTTTTCTTTTCTTTTACCTTTATTAACATGATATCATGCTGATATCTTATAATTACTTTCTTTGTGGTTTATTCGATCGTTTTCTATTTCTCTTTCTCCTCCTTGTTTTCTTCTATATATATATATAGGTGTTTCTTCTTGTGTGAAGTTGTTGTATCCAGAAGTGAGGTATGATTCATCTGCTCCATCTTCTCTTTTTATTGTTATTTTCTTTTTCTTTATCTGAATAAAGTCAGATTTTATATTTAAATCATTCTTTTATTCGCTCTACTATCGCGTCCCTAATACTACGTATTTCGTATCTCCATCTCCAAAAAACGATCGAAAAAGTTTTCATCATTTTTTTGGAAAAGAGAAAAAAATCAATTTCCGAATTTCATTTTGAAACTTTATATGAATATAGACTTTATGAAGAATAGACTATGATTGAAGTTTCAGACCTTTTCGTGATTTTTATTCTACGATACGGCTACGTTAAAAACCTACTTTATATCATCCATATATATATAGACAAATACCATATTCGTATATCCACTCTATTCCTCAGCCATCCCTTCTTAAAGAATAATTTTTGATATTTGTGTATTGGTCACGATTGTCACTTGACGTTAATCAAATCATCTTTAAAGAATAGCGAATATATTTAGTTCTGGTATATCTATACATATATATTTTGCTTTAAATTGTTATCTTCACTGTGTATTAATATAAAAGTATAAATATTTTTTTTAGAGATTTAACAGTAAACTATTAAATAGGGAATAGTCAAGAACATCCTTTCAAAAAATATCCTAGGACGATTTTGCCTTGCATTTCGTTCTCAGAAAAAATATTCCTACGAAAAATTTCCCTCTATAAAAAATATGTCCTTCAGAAATGTCTTCTATATAAAAAGTATCGTTTTAGGAAAATTTCAAAAATAGTGGAAATGACAATTTAGTCATTTTATTTTTGGAATTTTTCGGCTAATTTTAATAACTATTGATAGTTAACATAGTTTTTCGACTATCTGATGTTGTTTTTGTAATCGTTGGTTTAGGTGAAATTGATAACAATGAAGATGATGGTTCAGCTGTTTTTGATCATGAAAGTTGATGATGTTTCATTAGTTAAAAATTTGTATAGATACAACCAATCATACTAGCACAATTTTTTTCCTTACTTCAGTGATTGCATTTTGAGATAAACCTCTATGCAATTAGCAACTTCACAAGGAAGTGAAGGACATTTTTTCTGAGGACAAAATGCAAGGACATTCTGGACGTAATTCATTAAATATACATGTAAAATCATTTAAAGACCGAAGAACATAAGGCAATAGAAATCGATTCTTATAGAATTAATATTGAGAAACTATGCAAATATTGGATTAAATAATATCAAATATAAAATGAGAGAATGATATTGACAAGCTATTTCATTTTAACTAAGAAATATTCGAAATATACTAGCATGTTTGGCTCTTCTCATCTTATCTTCTTGATTGCTTTATTATGTGTTGTTGCTCATGGGCAAATGAGTGTTGATGATTTAGCACGATGTATTATGTCTGAAGCATCGATTGGCAATATAGCTGAACAAATAGCGATTGGTTTTGCTTGCCAACGAAATCCGAATCATGCTAAAAATCAGGAGCCAACAGAAGAAATTATTCAATTAGCCTATGATATTTTGGCTGGTAATGTAAATGATCCAACTCAAGGAGCTAATCGTTGGTATTCACCTATTTCAATGCTTGCAATTGATGAAAGTTCCCAATGCAAGGAACCCATTGGAACAGGTGTGATGGATTGTAGCGGTGGTTTCGAAAGTATTTGTAATGCAGGAGATAATTACAAACCCAGATGGGCCGTGGAAGACAAATTTATTGATATTCCAGACGTGCAAGATTGCTACTTCAGATTTTTTAAACTTTGAAGAACGTTCAATTTATGTACTGATTTTTAACGTTTCTTGAATAATTCTTTTTTTCTTCTTTGAAATAAAGGATTATACAGCGTCTAAATCCTGAGCTTAAAATGCTAAAATTTTGTCTGTCTATTCAAGCTAATTGGAAAATAACATTTCATAAACCAATGAAAACATACCGATAGTCATTAGGACACGATTGACCAAAGCTTTTGAAAATCGAGGAATTCGAATTTGTGATCACGTTTTTAGTATATGATAGAAATGAATAGGTTTGTGGTAGTTTAGAACACAATTTCTAGGAGAAAGAACTAATCGAGTCTCTAGATAAGCGCTAATTGTAATATTAGATTCCAATCTTTTGCTTTTTCTTACTCTAGTATTCAATAGCTCCAATATCATTTCCAATATTCGTGTACTGATTATGTACGAAGTATATATTTAAGTAATGCGTTCAGAATCTATTTTAGATCGATATCTCATCTAACGGGTGGCCCATAAAGAATAGCGGTCTCCGTATTTTGACTATAATTTTTTTTTCTTTTTGATCTTTAGAGCTGATTCTTTTTCTAAAAGATGTGTCGTCAAATTCTCTACAAAACTATAATCAAACATACTTCTATAGTAAGTTAAGGAGAAAAATTGAACGAAGATTATCGAACACATAAAAAGTACCCAACTTTCAAAGCTAGCAGGTGTCTGATGGATAGCTAGTGTGTGTATTTCTTTTTTTGTCGTCAAGATCGTTTATTTTAATTGTATACTAATTGTTTTCAAAAAAAGAGCAAAACTCTGTGCCACTAATTTTTGTCATTGCGAAAAACGATCGTATAGGATTTAGGGTGTTTAGAACACAAAAAGTACACAAATAAAATAAACTTCAGTTTGTAGATTCTAGAGCTTTTCACTCTGCATCTTGTGGTATATTTTGTTTTCTTTTAATAAAACGTATTAGGTAATAAAAATATGACATAAGAAAAAATGATCTTGTTTGCTGCGTCGAAAATTGGTTGCACGGAATTTTGTCCGTTTTAAAAACAAAAAGTGCATATATAAAATAAGATTTTTAATGTAACTTGTAGAGCTTTTCACGCTGCATCTTATGGTATACTTTCCTTTTAAAATAGACATACTAGATACTAAAAAAGAGATACAAATATCGGCCATTCATTTTGGAACACTCGTTAGTTTTGAAAGTTGGGTACTTTTTATGTGTTCGATAATCTTTGTTTAATTTTTTTCCTTAACTTACTATAGTAGTATGTTTGATTATAGTTTTGTAGAGAATTTGACGACACATCTTTTAGAAAAAGAATATGTTCTAAAGATCAAAAAGAAAAAAAATTATAGTCAAAATACGGAGACCGCCATTCTTTATGGGCCATCCGTTATAATAACATTTGGCACTATGGAAAGCAGCAGGCTTGAATATTTGACTATTTCAAAAGACTTTCAATGTGTTTATCGACATAAACCTCTAACTAACTAAACAAATCTAGGCCTTTAACATATTTAAATGACTTCATGCGGTACATCAGACTAAAAACAACATTCGAATCTCCAAATCTTTCCTCTACTTTCTACCAAATTTTTGAACCTGATTTAATTAAGTATGTGCTTTCCATGTTTGTAGGAATAAATAAATATTTTTCAGTATTTTGTTAATTGTTTCAAGTCGTAAAGTGTGATATTTTCTTTGGTCAATAGAAAAATCGGGAAACTGGTATAAATAATTGGTATATAGTTAAAAAAAAAGTACTTAAATTCGTTCCATAATATGGAGGTGTCCACTTAACAGAGATTTTACTATATAAATAGCACACATAAAAATATTTTCGTTCTCATAAAAACCATTCGATAGCCATTCGAACAATTAGACAGTTATGCAACTCATGAAAAATATATGGCAATTTAGAATAACTGTAAGATATTCAGATTGTTGTGACAGATTTAAATAACCATGTGAATAATTAAATAGCTATGGCAATTTGAAATAGCTGTAAGGTATTGAGATTGCTGTGATAGATTCAAATAACCATGTGAATAATTAAATAGCTATGCAAACGTGTAAATAGTTATGGTAATTTGAAATAGCTGTAAGGTATTGAGATTGCTGTAATAGATTTAAATAGCTATGACAATAATAAATAGTCACGCTATCTAAATGATTCAACAAGATTATTTTCTTGTGCATTTATTGCTAATTATGTATACAAAAGAAATTGTATCTTTTTTGAAAGTGAGTCTATTCAGGCATCAGAACAATCATACTAAGTTCTCAATATAACCAAGAAGAAAAATTCTAATTTATTTTTGATTTTTCTTAAGTTAATGCCATCTAATTTCAAATAGTAGTAATACAAAAGCTTGAAGTTTCTTTGTGACACGGCACATGCAGTATATTTTTTATTAAATTGTCTAATAATTTTTCTCGTTCTTTGCATTAGAAAAAGCTTTTCAAAGAAAGTATTGCTCGTTCATTCATTCATTTACTCATTCTTTTACCTTCTTTTTCTTTTCATTTTGATGTATGCGTGAAGTCACACAATGACGAAGCAAAGAATAGTAATAATTATTTAGAATCGGCAATATGACGGTGCCTGTTTTTTTTACAATATATATAGTCAACACTATTGACGTATTTCTTATTTCTTCTCTTCCGTTGTTCGGTAAAACATACACGTACATACTACAATGTCAACATACAAGCTATACTATTTCAATGCTCGAGGACGTGCAGAAATAGCTCGCCTTGTTTTTGCTGCTGCTGGACAAGAATTCGAAGATATTCGATATGAAGGTAGTGAATGGCCATTGCATAAATCTGAAATGCCTTTAGGTCAAGTACCTGTTCTTGAAGTTGACGGAGTTATGCTACCACAGTCGATGACAATCGCTCGTTTTCTTGCTAACCAATTTGGGCTCGTAGGTAAAGACAATCTTGAACAAGCTAAAGTCGATGCTGTTGTTGATACAAGCATTGATTTGGCTCTAAAAATTGTACCAATTTACTTTGAACAAGATGAAGCCAAGAAAACATCAAAAATGGCTGAATTCTTTGCTGATGAATTGCCAAAACACTTGCGAAACTTTGAAACTCTAGCAAAGTTATATAGTAATGGAGGTTCATTCTTTGTTGGAAATCATCTGACTTGGTGCGATTTAGAAGTATATGATATGTTGGATTTTATTCTTCAAATCAATAGCGACATTCTTCACGGTCATCCATGGTTACAACATCATCGTCAAGAGGTTGAAAAACAACCAAAAATTGCTGCCTATCTCAAAAATCGACCAGCCAAATAAATCTGAAAAAGAAATACTCACCAAAATTATCGAACAATTCTGATATATTAGAAAATTTTTAATGTCTACATGCCAGTAGAAGAATTTGCATGCATATTTATAAAAATAAGACTGATATTAGTAGATTTTAGATTAGCTAGATAAATTCTATTAATAAATGCTCTTTTATTTAATCTTATAAATTAATAAAATCGTTTCTTACTCCATGATGCAATGTCATTTTCTTTTGAAAATTTTCACCAAGTTTTGAAGATACTACCATTAGTTCTGTTTATTTAATTGTTATTGAAATAATTAAGCTAATTGTATAAACCATTTTTCAAACACTTCTAATGTTTATTGGCTATATCTCATTGATTGTCATTTCCACTTATTACGCATTGATAAGTGTAAGTGCAAGAAATTGATTGGTATTAAAAAAATGTATCACCTTTCACATGGAAAGGACAGTAAAAGTGACGAATCTTTTTATAGCGAATAAGAGTTAAGATTGTGGGTATTATCAAAAAATTCAATGTAATAACAAATACTAAAATGGTTATGTTGACCGTAATGATAATTTATATAACAACAATAGATGAGTATTCTAGTAAAAAATATTGAAGTAACAATCAACATTATTTTTATTATTAGCAGAAAACTTTGTTCTTTAAGAGAAAATATCGTTCTTTCGAGCAATAATTATTATTTAAATATTAAAAAAAATAAGGATCTGAAATCAATCATTTCATAATACTATTTAAGATATAATGTGTTGGAACTTGAATCAATGAAATATATAAAATCTTAAACGTCATATTAGATGAAACTTTACAAATAGTCTTTTTTCATTTTCAACTTGCTGAATTGATTGACTTTCTCGTTTAATGACTAGCAAATAGTAATGATCTACTTATGACTTATTAAAGGACTTGATCTTTACTATACATATATCTATATCCATGATATAAACCATTGATATCTAATTGGCTATAACGATAAAACGACACATGTAGGCTTTTGTTGACATATTGAACTTTTACTTTTTCTTTTCTTCATTAAAACTAATTGATTCCACTGCAGCAAATACTTTTTTGTCACAAAACACAAATACTTCTAGGAAAAATATTGTATTTTGCTCGTTTGTAAAGAGGAATTGATAACAAATATTCGATATTCTATACTCAATTAATAGACTTTTTTTTTGAATTTTAAACATGTTATTGTTCTATTAAAAAATGTAATAGGCTTGGTAACGACAAACATATGAGATGAAATTATTCAGATGTTTGTAATTTCATACTAAGACACTAATGATAGATCAACATTTTCGTGAAGTACAAAAGATTTGTTGAATGTCTTCATCCCATTTTTGTATTTAATACTCAATAATTATTAAAGCCATTAAAATGTTCTTTCAAAAAAAGAAAAATAATTCAATCGGTTGTAATAGTTGAATAAAAAAAAAAGAGAAATATTTTACTGGGCTGTATTATTTGTTCTTTGATGTATTCATAAGTGCAAACGATTGTTTGATCGAACATTGCAGTTGGGCAAGTATCAAAGGTTGCATCAACAAACATGAAAAATGTAAGTTGAACTCGATAGATAGATAATAATAATAAACCAATTTCGTGTTTTTTATACAGAGGCGCAGCGTATCGAATATGAAAGAAGTGAATACGATATCTTCAACTACTAACAAGGCACAGGTAACTAAGAAATTAGTCTCTTTGTATATAAGTATAAAAGCAAAATGAGAACTAATTCTATTAATATGCCAATACTAGAGACAGACAGTACTTCAGAAAACTGAGTTACATAAATAGAAAAAAAGTAACACTAGTTTAGAATATTATGAGCAAGTTCTTTTACTTATTCTACTAACGTTATTTATTTTCAGAACATACCTAAAATATTGTTTTTGTTCTGATTCTCATTAATCGTTATTCCTACTCTGCTCTTCAGCTTTAAGATGCAGTCTAAAATTCGCATTTCTGTTTAAGAAAAAGGTTTCGTTCTTTTGTTATTAAAAAAATCTTTCATAAATTCAAAATAAAATACCAGAAATATGTTTATAAATTCTAATTGATATAGATGAGTTCTTAATGGAAGTTTAAGATGAAATTAACTATTTACTGATAATATTCGATTCTAATCAACTTTCTATAATTAAAGTGAATAAATCAATATCTTTACAATAAATTGATTTCTGATTTGGAAGTCTTATGAATAATAAAAGACAATTTTTCAAACCTAGGCAATTGTAAGGATGATAATACGAATGATTCTCTCCGGACAATTGCTTCTCAAATAGTTGAGGGTGAGGGCGTAGATGTGGATGAGGATACAGGTGTTAGTGAAAGCAAAGCAGGGAGTGAACTTTGGTTTTGTTGTGGGCTTCATCCAGGCCCCAAAAGCAATTGTCTGGACAGCATGTTTCATGGAATCTGTAAAGACTATCAAAATATCTAACATTATAGTGTGTGCTTTTCTTTTCATTTTTCATATACTGATCATTACATAGAATAAACTTTCACCTATGGATACAAAAAATAAACTGCCTCTTCGTATAGCAAAAACCATTATTCACCATTAAAATATGTCATTTATATGGAATCTAACCAAATATTACTATAAATCTTGAAGTAATTATGTGTATACAGTTTACCTGAACAAACATCATCCTCATTTACATTGTATTGGTTTATTTTTCGTTTGAAAAGGAGGTGTAAACAAACGAAGAATAATAACTACAGTATTTTAATACCATTTTTTAAAAATAATTTTAGTACTTTTCTGATTAATTCTATTCGTTGAAATTTCAGCACATCGAACTGTTTTGAATGGTTTTTTTTTCTGGCTATATTTAGTCTAATTGAAGATTGAACTTTGCATAATAGTTTGAATAAAAATTGATGTGAGTTTCTCCGCATCTCGAAAATTTTTAATTAGTTTTAAGTATGAAAAGTAATCACTACAGGTGATCAATATCTATTTGTACAAGTTTTATGTTAATTTTATGATTTTGAAAAATTTAAAAGTTTCATCTTCTTTACATGTGCGATTGCAATAAAACTAACGAATAACCATGTTAATGAGAAACACTAAGTGTAATAAATATGAAGAAAGCTGAAATTGTAGTTACAAAGAAAAAATGCACTGTGATGTTCTCGTAAATGCAAAGAGTTTTGAAGTCAATTGCTCTCCTATGATTTGCACTATGAAGGAACGCTTTTAAATGTTCTCGAAATTCAATAAAGTTTGTAATGACAAAATGCAACTAGGAGATTATTAGATTATGGTTTCATCCATGGAAAATTATGGTTGAAGACGATGAATAGAGTCATTTGTAGTTTTCCTATAAAAGGTGATACATAGAAGAAATCAATGCTAATAGTATTAAGAAAAAACAAAATAATCTAAACAGAAAAAAAGTAATGAAAATAAAATTTCCAATGCTAAAATCTATACACTATTTTACTCCGATCTTTCTGAAAAGCAATGCAGGTGTTGGCAGTCATTTTTTCAGCTCTAGAGTTGCTCAGCAATTACCTAAATCAAATTCGAACATAAGTGAAGAACACACTACTTAGACAAACTTGAAATGCGTGAAGGTACCTCGATGGGATTTCAGAGATGAAAACATACATTGTGAACTTCAGAAAATTGAGAATACGTAGATTATAGCGAGGAAAGTAGCGTTTCCATCCATGATGAAATTGATATGAAGAATAAACTGCAGAAGTATCGCGATGCGGTCTGATCTTGACCGTCATTCGTGAATTTACCTTTTTTCAAAAGTTGAAAGCTTTGCGACGTCGTCTTCTGCTCTATGAATTAGGGGCGTAACCAGGAATTTCTCGTAGGAGGGGCTCGGCCCCTATAATTTTTTGTAAAACTAAATAACAACAATCTAACGAGGGAAGGTCTCCAACTGATCCACTCCAATTTTTGTGATATTTTGCCCATATGTAGGGGACATTATGCTAAGAAAAAGCCTAAGAGGATTTGGGCCCATAGGCCTTTTATCCGGAGTTATGGGTATTTTACTAGAATTTCTGCCTATAGCAAGGTTTCCAGCAAAAAAATTAAATATCAGTATTCCGAGATAAAACTTTGGCCTCAGGTAGGTCTAGTCGTAGATAGAATGTCCTGAAAATTTCAACTCAAAAGAATATTTCCTTTCCAAAATACCAAAGCTTGAACCAACGAACAATTCTGGCATCTCTCCTACAATAGTGGATTTTTTGAAGCTTTGGTATTTTGGGAAGGAAACATTCTTTTGAGTTGAAATTTTCAGGACATTCTATCTACGACTAGACCTACCTGAGGCCAAAGTTTCATCTCGAAATACTGATCCTTAATTTTTTGGTGGAGACCTTGCTATAGGCAGAAATTTCAGTAAAATACCCATAACTCCGGATAAAAGGCCTATGGGCTCAAATCCTCTTAGGCTTTTTCTTAGCATAATGTCTCCTAACATATGGGCAAAATATCACAAAAATCGGAGTGGATCAGTTGAAGACCTTCCCTCTCCGTGTCTTCAAAATCTTCACAAATCGACGATTCAATCGCGATTTAGCACCCAATTAATCGTAAGACTTATCGCGATAAATCGCAATTTCGATGAAAAACCGTATTTAATCGCGATTTATGTGGCGATTTTTTTTGATAAAATCGCGATTAAATCGTTCGAACTGACGATTTTCTTGGGATCCAAAAAACAATCATCAAAAGTGACAGCATTTTGATCAAAGAGATGATTTAACATAGTTTTGTGTTACATTCTTCACCGTGTCAGAATCCCACGAAAATGAACGATTTAATCGCGATTTAGTACCCGATTAATTGTGAAATTTATCGCGATATAATCGCAAAAAAGAGCAATTTTTTTGCCATTTTTTTGTGGAATACCGGTGATTCGTAGTTATTTCAAAAAAATAAGCATTTTATGTTGGCGATACCATCGTCGATTTCCTTGAAAATCGCGATTCATCGCCCAAACCGAGGCGATTTTGAAGATATGGGTCGTGAGATGAATCAAATAATTGTGGAATAATATTATCATTGTTGAATTCACTGGGTGGTTCATCAGGTGGCTTATTTTTCTTTTGTGTTGATGAAGAAAAGTAAGGATCAAGAGTCTTTCGTTTAGTATTCTCCATGATTCAACTATAATGTTTGAAAAAAAATTCTGTCATACAACTAAAGCTACGAGAAAACTTTTCATTGACACAGCGTAATTAGATAAAACATTGTTTTGTTGTTCTGTTTTATGATTATAATGGACATCAGGTTCTTTGATCCTATACTAATTGACAAGATATACATATATGTTATGTATGAAAGAGTACGATAAATGTGTAAACAACGAATAATTCTATTTTCTCTCTACAGAGGAATAATATATTCAATGATTTCCTTAATTAATGATTAATGTGGATATTAACACCAAAAAGAAAAAATTTTGTAGGGGGAGCTGAGCCCCCCTCGCCCCCGTCTGGTTACGCGCCTACTATGAATCTGTATAAAAAAAGAGCAGACTGACAGATCCTCGTCTATATCAATTGTTAATGTATCAATAATTAATCTATGTAATGGTCTAAGATAAAAGAAAAACAAACACAAATGAAACGGATAAAAATATCAAATGAATTATTTAAGAAAAAAAAATGAAAAACAAATGGTCATTTTCAAATCGTAATAACTAAAAAAAGTCACATAGAAATAGAAAATAATAAACGACTAGCAGAATATATACCGTTAGAATCCTAGTAGCACGAGAATAATACATGTAAAATAAATACTTTATCGTCTTCAAAAACAAATCGCAAAGAGAAAAAACATTAAAGCCTTATCTATTAGTAAGTAAGATGAGTAGTTATCAACTGATAATACTTCATAGATGTTGTTTACAGGGGAGAAATAACTGATTCTAGACAGCAGAATCACCTGGAATCACTGGAATTATTTTGTATTTTACCTATTTTTCTACATGTTGGTGGTCAAAGCAAGATTTCTATAGGAGAAAACATCTTATTAACCAGATCATATGAAAGAGGATTCCTTCTTATATCTTCCTCTTATAATGACGAAGAAAATTCTTGCTCATATCTAATTTATCGAGAGGGAAAAGCCGTTAGACAATCAGATTCCGGAAAGAGTTTTCTCCGCTATTGTAACGGGAAAGAATAATGTTGTCCATGCCGATCTTGGGATGCGGAAGTCCCTCTTTCATATATTAGGAAGCTAACTGTAAAGACAAAACAAGATATTGTTTTGGTCATATGAAAAAAGATTCCCACAAACCTTCTGATCACAACGGTCAACACTATGTTTCATCCTTCTAAAAGTGAGGAAAAATCTTGTTACAATCTGATAGGTCGACGAAATACTGTATAACAAAGATTCTTTTGGTCGAGGCATTATTAGCAAAGGCTGTTAAAACTTCAATTTTTTGTATTAGAATCGCTTCGGTGAGATAATCATACTCACAAATTTCCTTTTTCTTACCTATTACTGGGTAAAGTAACGATAACTTCCCTTTTCTATCCCAATGACCAAAATCAGTAGAATCACTTAACAATCCCAGAATTTTGGCTAAAAAACACATTTCCCACATATTTAACTAACAGATACTTTATACGTATTTTATTGCACTGCCTAGGGTGAAGCACGATTATCAGCTATTAAAATAGACATAGACAATGTACCATCCGTACCATCCACTATGAATAACAGGTTGGTCACCGCATCTTTTAATAAAATTTCAATTGTATCATTTGTACTTTTATAGAAATGGCAAAAAGGAAGAAAAAAAGAGAAAGATTAAACGCTCCACAATTTTCTTTATCATTTTGGGTGTCCTATTTGGATGTGGTATTATTGCAACAGCCATTGCTGTACCTATTCGTCTTTCGGGCAACAGTGCTTCCACTACTCCGTCAACAACAACTGGTAAGTAATATAAGACAATATGTAGAAACATGTTACGATTACCTAACTCAACGAATAAACATTATCGAACTGATTGATTTAAAACTCACATTGATTCATGTTGGAGAAGTCGTTGGAAGAGTGTACATAACAGAATGACGGACAAATCACGTCATCATCTTTATGAATTTTTACATAAAATATCAGACTACAAAACTATACAAGTATAACTTAGTTGATGAGCCAATAACGAATGGAATTTCTCTAATCACTCCAAAAAAAGAACAGATCATCAAATCATTTTCCGACTATCGAAGCATCACGCACCAGAACTTTACTATTGACAAAAATCGACTACCCGTTTTGATAAATGTTCTAGTATGAATAAACATTTTCTAAGCTCCAATGATATTTATAGGTTTGGTCTTATCACAAGGATTCCATATGCGTAAAAATGATTCACTTCACTATCGAAACTCATTACAAATATTACTTAATTTTCAGTTTGTCAGGAACGATCGTTCTAAGGATATATATTAACCTTATTCTATCGACATAAATTACACTACAAATTCGCTAATTTATTAATAATACAGTACTTCCATCTTCCTTTATTTTTAAATGAATATAAAAGTATTAATTCCTGAACTCGCTTATTTTGTATATCAATATTTGATTGATTTAAATAGATTATTTTAGACTGAGATATTAAATGAAATATTATCTTGTGCAACTAGATATAATTACACAACATGAGTAGATCACGATTTTAGTTAGACGAAAATAATCACTAATAAACATAGCATGAATTTTCCTAATCATTTCTTAATATTCTTTATGTATACATCTGAAAAACTCATCAATGTCACATCCAACGTTATTAAACAGTTATTTTCATCATGATTGATAAAAATATAAAGCATATAATCGACGCTCAAACTGATGCAATGCCAAAAAAATCACCTTAGAATAAATTTTCTAAGAGAAACGTAAAAAGAATATGACGCATACTAAACTTACGTTGTTTTTCATGCTATTTATTTTGCTATTCATTTATGCAATAATGCGACAATCTTCCGTTTGAACTGTCTTCCTCTTATCTTCAAAAAACGGTGAAATCGACCTCGATTGTAAAGTCTCTGTTGACACATTAAAAACATGCAAATATCTTCCACAAAACATTCTTTAAATATTACACAGTCCCCTAAAATATTCTAGTTGCTTTACAAACACTACAACTAATCGTGACAACGTCAAATCTATCTACAACTTCCGTAATAACCACATCGTCTACGACACAAATTTCAACAACTGCAGTAACTACAACGACTACCTCGAAGACTACCACGACTATATCAGAGACCACCACAACCACATCGAAAACAACTACATCAGACACAACTACGACCACATCGGAAACCAAACCGACTACATCGGAAACAACAACAACCACATCAGCAACTACCACAACTACGTCAAAGACCACAACAACCATGACGCAAACAACAACCACCATATACCAAACAATCACAACCACGTCCGAAACTACCACGACGACATTAGAGATAAGCACAACCACGTCTGAAACAACAACGACCACATCAGAGACTACCACAACTACATCAGACACAGCAACAACTACATCGGAAACAACTACGACGACATCAGAGACAACAACAACCACATCGGAAACAACCACGACTATATCAGAGATAACAACAACCACATCAGAGACAACTACGACGACATCAGAGACCAGCACAACCACGTCTGAAACAACCACGACGACATCAGACACAACAACAACTACATCGGAAACAACTACGACGACATCAGAGACAACAACAACCACATCGGAAACAACCACGACTAGATCAGAAACAACAACAACTACATCAGAAATAACAACAACCACATCGGACACAACCACAACTACATCAGAGACTACCACAACCACATCAGAGACAACTACGACGACCTCAGACACAACAACAAGCACATCAGAGACAACTACGACCACATCGGACACTACCACGACTACATCCGAAACCACAACAACCATATCAGACACAACTACAACCACTTCAGAAACAGCAACAACTACATCGGAAACAACAACCACATCAGAGACTACCACATCTTTATCAGAGACAACAGCGACTACATCGGAAACAGCAACAACCACGTCAGTAACAACCACGACGACATCAGAGACAACAACAACCACATCAGAGACTACCACAACCACATCAGAGACTATTACGACCACGTCGGACACTACCACGACTACATCCGAAACAGCAACAACCACGTCAGAAACAAGCACTACCACATCTCAAACAACAACGAGCACATCACGAACTACTACAACCACGTCAGAAACAACCACTACCACATCTCAAACAACAACAACTACATCACGAACGTCTACAACTACATCGGAAACAACTACAACCACGTCGCAAACTATTACAACCACATCACAAACAACAACGACCACGTCGCAAAGTACTACAACGACATCGACAACTACAACGACATCACAAACTACCACAACTACATCACAGACTAGTACAACTACATCGCAAACAACTACGAGCACATCGCAAACTACTACGAGCACATCGCAAACCACTACAACTACGACAAAAACAACTTCAACTACCTCGAAAACATCAACAACAAGTACATCAAGCAGTACTTCAACGGCAACCACCGCGACAACAACGCCTACTCCACCAACTGCCGTCAGCAGTTTACCATCGTTTTGTAGTTGTGCCAATTTTAGCTTGTCTTTGACAAATATCTTTTTTAGTACAGTTAATGTTACTTACCAATGGGAATCATCGATAATGGGTCAGAATGTTTGGTCTAACATTACTGCACCGAGCACAGCGTCATCATTCACCGTATCATATCAAATAAATTCAACAGATTATCGATGTCGTATTATTGTTCGAGATCCAGCATTGCTAGTTTTCACATCAACTATTGTAACTGTTACGAATGCTTATTGTGCACCACTTGTGGTCAGTTGTAGTGCCCAAGATCTTATAGATAATTTTATATTGGCAGGTGAATCAGGTACTCAAATTAATAGTTTGGCAACTGGTTGTGCTGCTAATAGTTATGATAACCGTACCTCACAATCAATCACTTTGTTTGAAAACAAACTGTATACAGTTTTAGTGTCAAGTCAATATGCTTCAAATCAACAATTTGCCATTTGGATTGATTTCAATCATAATTTTATATTCGAGTCATCTGAAAGAGTAGCATATCAATTGTTAAATTCGACCTACAATACACCAGTGATTATAACCATTCCATCCATCAGTTCAGGAGCTAGACTAGGTACTCATCGTATGAGAGCAACAGTAGCCTATGCAAATACACCGAATCCTTGTGCTGCATCTATTACATATGGTGAAACACACGATTATACAGTGAATATTATAGCATATACACGTAAGTTCAATTATCTTTCATAAATATTTAAACTAAGAAAGTTATGCGTGACAACTGTTGGCAGCCCATGATATTTTTATTTCTTCCATTAGATAAATATACTGAAAAGGTTTAATTGAAGTGCATATAAGCTATTTATATTTTTCATAATCTAATATACAAACAAAAAAGTTCAATTACACTTACAAATGATTAACTACATTTTGAGGTCTGCGTCAAAGTCGTAGATCTTATAAAAGAAATTTTTAAGTATTTTTTTACATGCTCTTAAGAGAATGTAATTACATAAGTTTGCGATCTATCTATTCTACGAGAGAGAAAGATAATTAAATTGTTTCATCGATAAGCTTCTTTTAATCTATTAATTTATTGCTCGATTGTAGCAAATTATATAACATACTCGCAAAGCTTCACAGGTGGAGTAATTTCAACTAGTCAATGTTCAGCATGGTCAACTTTCGTTGCTCAGTTAACAGTTCGACCTTACACTTTATTAACACTTCGTGGTTCACACGATACAGTTGGAGTAACAGTAACTGACCCATTCATCATAGGTAATCTTGCATTAGCATTAAGAACATCAACAGCATATGGACCAATGATATCGAATTCTCTTCCATGGGCTGTTGGTTTATGTGGAGGTGGATATGAATTGAGTGCAAGTGGTGCAGTATGTCTTTGTGTAACAGGTTATAATGTACGACCCTGTATTGGTAATTCAAATTGGGGTGGAACAAATGGTACAACTTGCAGTGCAGCAACTCAGACAATAACAGTGATATTTCAATATTAATATTCCATTACATAGAACTAACACTTAATAAAGGATTTTATATAGTTTTTTAGTCTATTTTTATTTGTATTATTAACCTTCCCTTTAATCATGTGTACATTGAATCTACAAAATTAATTTTTCTTCTCATTATATTTTATTATTATTATTATTTGTAAGGTGCCCACAAGTCAAAATTTGAGTGACATTTTTTTTT
>JAJEKB010020956.1:198426-228770 GCA_022393335.1 Macrotrachela quadricornifera | reverse complement strand
TGAATGAACTTTAAATTTAAAATTTTGTTTTAAACTTTAGAATTAAGTTATAAAATTTTAAATTAATATATATGTTCATGTTCGCAAATGAGAAGCTACGAACGTATTATATTTTTCGTTATATTATATAGAAGATATACGACTAAACCTAATACTAGTTTAGAAGTCATTTTAGTATAAAAGAAACACTTCACAAATATTGACTCTAAAAGAATTTTAAAGGGACATATACTAGAGAGCCCAGAAGGCATACTAATATCTGTCCAAAAAAAAAAGATAGCCGCGAATATTTTCACAATAACTCAAGAACGAGACGAGCTAGAGACCTGCGATTTTCACCATTAGGCTTCAAACATTATTGGGCACACAACCATGCTAAATTTGATTGGTTCATCTGCTGACTTAGTTGGTAGGGCAAAGTGCCCTCTTGTGATCCACACAAGGTCGATCTCTCTCTTCATCGCGTATCTTTATAGAGTTATAAGAGCCTCACTGAGACCACCGATTTCGAGCAATAGATCTACAAGCCATCAGAAATATATCGCGATAGAAGTAATTCATCATGCTGATTCTAGTGACGATAATAGGTTTTTTTTTAATTTGAGGGTAAGGGTGAGGGTGCTTGGAAACTTCTTCTTATAGGCTTATCCAACTCTTGACCTCTAAACTTTGATCTTTGACTTGACACAGACATATACCCATTGAACATCATAACTGATATAGATTTATAATTCTATAAAATAGCTCAGAAAATCAATCCATTTCTTTTAATAATTGTTTAAATTTTTTTCTATTACGCATCTGTCCGAACGAGTAATGATTTTTGCGAGCAATTGTCCTAGCACGTAACTATCTACCTGAGCAAGTGTTGACCTGCAATTGTCCTTATGCACAACTATCTTGCTTTAAATTTTATGATATATTTAGGTCGAGATGCCTTTAAAATAAAATGTTGTTAACATTTCGACATATTTAATGTCTTGTTAGCCAAAACGTCTTTATCAATACTTATCTCTTATTCTCATACAGCAAGCAAGACCACCTATGTTAGTTGATGTTGAAGGTAGAAAAAAAAACCATTCGTGGTGGCAAGCAAGATAAACAGCCTTGAAAAGAATATGACCGTGTTTGAATACATTTTCTTCGTGTTGTAATATTTGCAAACGCTTGTAACTGAGTTAAAACAAGATAATTACGTTAACCTTGATAAATATGTGGCTATATAAAGTGACAACCACTGTTTAAAAATTTATCATTTCTTACTTAAACTACAACTAGTTGTTTCACATCCAGTTATCAAATAGGTAGCTATTTATATACGGTAGGGATATAGAAAATAGGTATATCTATGAAGGATACTATCCTATTTTGACTTAATATTAATATATATCTAACATTTTTTATAAGGCAAATATCTTTGCATACTCTTTAATCACTCGCTATTAATTGTATTTTCAATAGAATTTACAATATTTTCATAAACTTTTTTCTAGTCTCCACATCTTGCTATTCAAACATTTCCTAAAATCAACGCATCGAATGGTGTTCTGTTGTGTGCAAATTTTTCTTGTGATTTACTTTATGCTATTGTCTTCAGAATTATTTTATTTCGAATGAAAAAAAAAAACTTCCTATGTGTTCCTTCTCTTTACTATCCCCCACCAAAACCTTTAAAATTTACATCAACAAGGAGATCTCCTTTCCCACATAAAAAAAACACATTTCTTTTCATTCTCTAGTTCATGGAAAAGTTATATTTCGAACAAAGTGTTTGTTATTCTAATGATAGTTTTGCATTTCTTGTGTTAGAAATATTCCTGTGAACTAACTCTTTCAATACGCATTCAATGCATGGAAAAGTAACATTTTTTTTTGTATTTTGAATTTTTCTTAAAAAAGATTAGACTGATCGGACTGAAGTTTTTTTATCAGAACTTCGGTACTATTCAAGTGAGTTTTTTTTCGTTCCTGTACAGTTTAGCAGCCTTTATTAATCATGATGTATAAAAATGATATTTTGTAAAAAAAAAAGATGTATTCGAACTGTGACTACTTACTACAGAAAAATTTTTAACTGGAAAAAGTGAAGTATTGATTTTTGTGAAGAAAAAAAGCTTTTGTTCACTTTTAGCCCTTATATTATTTTCATCAAGATCTATCTACTCTGAGAGTTTCATAAATTTTCGTCTGGCCATTTCTTAGAAACATGGGAAAATAGGGAAGAGGTTTCTTCAATACATAAGTAATACACGAACAAATAAAAAGAGCTAAAGTTTTCTGAAATAAAGCATATTGGCAAAGATGTTCAACACACATTCAATATTATATATATATATATATAGATTCAAGAGAACTAAAAGGAGAATTTCTTTATTTTTATAGGTCTTGTCATATCAAGTAAGACAATGACTTCACATACAGAAGATTCACGTATGAAATTTCTATCATCTCTTATCTATAATTTTTTGCTTTATTTTATTTCAAGAATTAGAAGTCGAAATGATGGTACTTAGCGATGATGATCGAAGTACGGGAACTGTTTACAAAACACAATCATTAAAACGACCGTGAGTATAACTTCGATATTATCTAGGATGACAGTAAGGCACATATTCTCTTACGGAAATTAAATTAAATTTTTTTCAAATGAAAAAATTTTTTTATAAATAAGATAGATCTATCTATTCTCTGAATTCATACAATATATTTCTCGAAAGCTTGTCAGAAAACATATCGGTGACGGCATCTATGAGATTATATAGTCACACCGTCTATAGATGCAGCAAATATTTAGGTTAGTTCATTTATTTTAAATAGAAATAAATGGAAAGGTGAGTTTCGTCGTCTGGGTATTGGTTTTTTATTGATGATACTTCTTGCGACCTTGGCCGTTTTCGCCATTTGGAAATTGTCAATTAATAATCGAAAATTCGCCAGCACAATCAACAATAAAGAAGGTTAGTTTTGAGCTTTCATTCGATTGTCAACATTCTCTAAATATATATGTAGATACTCAAGAGATTGCCTTCAATATCGCATTTACCACAAACTATACTCCAAACAACAAATATCAATCAATGGTCATAAAAAATATCGATCGTATCATTAATCAAGTATGATATTCATGCAATAGTTTGTATCATTCATCTGTTTTCTTCTAGTTCCCTTTGAAATTAGAAGGACAAAAAATTCAAGCTGTCAAGGCGTTTTTTCACACTGATTCTCAATCCAAAGAGCTTCATCAGTAAATACTCTTTTTTCATACGATTTTCTTACCTATGTTTCGATTTCAATTAAGGACGGCATGTGAAGAACCATTGCCAGGAAATACTCTTCATATAGATATGATTGTTTCTTATTCACGTAAATGTACTTATCGAAAAAAATATATGTGCAAGATGCAAGTTCTAGAAGAATTAGATAATATATTTAGTCAAATGGGAACCATTTGTGTCAAACTTCAATTTGATGATAATCGTTTCGAAAGTATTCGTATTAAAATGTGTAGTATCGCAGAAACAACAGGTAAGACAGAAAGCATTACTTCATAAGTATTACATTATTAATCATTGACAAACGGAAGAAAAAAGAAGAATAGTAATGGTAACATAAGAACAAAAGGATAGCCTAAATTTCACTAATTGATGAAAATCAGAGTCCTCGAAGAAAAATTAGAAGAGAAAGAAATGGCAATCATAATAGGTACAAAAATTTCAAACAAAAAAAAGAGTCATTTTCTTTCGTTAGACTCCTAGATTTTTCGCATTCTTTCTATTGATGATGGAATAATGCAAGATTTTAAAAAAAAAATTATTTTTTTTTCTTTGGAATTTTTAGAATTGCTTTGTTATCAACAACGATAAAAACAAATCAAAAGTCATTTAATACATATTATTTGTATAGTTTGTAGAAAGATGAGACAAAAGTGGCGTTGCAACATATAGGGCTAGAAATTTAGATTCATCACCTTAAAAAACGGCATTAAATTCAATTTATAGGGGTTTTGTAAAAATTCACTAAAACTTAAAGATAAAGGATGACGTAGAATTCATGATTCTATCAGAATAATAAAGATTTCTATAATGAAAGGCGTAGTTGTTACTCGAATTTAGAATCAAAAGATACAGCAAAAGACACACTAAAAAATGACTTTTGATACATCCTGCTAGCTCATATAGAAAGAAAGATATAAGATTAGAAATATGTCTCACAGAAAGGAAGATTTAACTTTAAGTCTTGTGAAGCAAAAAAAAGAAAACAATTGACTAACGAGAGAAGCACTCTAACTGTTCATTGCCGTTTGATTCTATCTTTTCCATATATATATATATATATATATCGATGAAATATGAAAAAGTTTAAGAGAGATCAGACTAATGTCGTTTCCTTCCTAAAATATTGACAATTTGGTCTAAATTCTCTAGTAAAATCACATGTTTAATTTCCGAGCTGAAATTTCCACCATAAAATATTGTTTATATCAAAATTGGTACTAAAATTTTCAGAGTTTTTGAAAAAATAAAACGTTTGGGTTACGTATCAGCTGCTGATATGAATAACATCTTATGCTAGAAATTTCAGTTCGAAAATCAAAAGTATGATTTTATTATAAAATTTGGACTTTTATTAGAAATTAGACTGAAAGATCGATATTTCAACAAGGAAGCATCATTAACCTGAACTATCTTAAGCTTTCTTTTTCCTACATATCTCATTGAGATGTACGTATGAAAAAAAGATGGGCTCAAATGATGTTAGAAAGTTGGGGTACTTTTTTTGTAACATGTAAGAAAATTAGAGCGTTTACTCAATTAAGTCATAATAGTATAAAACGATCAATTACTATGCTACCTATGATCATTGTTTTCATAATGGTGGGAGATATTAGAAATTTTAAGTTCGAAAAAGTGTACTATAACTGAAAGTGTTAAATGTAATGATTGTGCTCCTTATTTTAATTCATAGAAATGAAATTTGAATTTCCTCAATATTAATGATCTTTCCGGCAATTTAACGAGAATCGACATTCAGATTTCATCTGATAAACATGTGTTGTGTTTTCTTAAGTTGCATAGTATACTGATCATAATTACTTTAGTCAATTTGCTTTTCTTTGTCCATAGCAATTAATTTCAAATAAAGATTTTACATTAGAGTTCTACTAGCTTATTTTGTGTGAAAAAACTTGTACAAATGTATATATAATATTCAAGAATGTTATTACCACAGAAATACTGAAAGTTCTTATTAAGATGAATGAAATATTTTCAACCATATTTTATGAAACAGCTTTTACTATGCAATAATGTGAGTTTTTATAAGGAACAAACACATAATAATGAATCTTGCGTGAAGAATATTCCTGGCGGTTAATTCGAAGTGGAGTATTGCAATCTACTATAGGGCACTCGTACAGGCAAAATGGATGAGAGTATGCATTAGAAGGGGATAAGAAAGATCTTAATATCAATACAGTACAGATAAGAACTAGGGGTACTATACATACCCTATTTTATCTATTGGTAACACAGAAACATTTGTAGCTCATTACAGTTGCCTAATTTTCTCTATCATAAACTAATCTTTTAATTCAAATGAAATATTCTTTCAATAGAAGATACCTCACTATTATGAGAACTATTTTAGTTAAGCAATTTATGCAATATTGTTGATGGAATACAATCATTCTTTTGTTTACTTAGTTTTGGTTTGAACTCTTTTTTTTTGTATATGGCGATTTTCATTCTCGCAATTGTGACAGAATTTCGCACATATTCTGGTTTTTCCATGGTTTATTTTTTATTCTTTCTATTAGATCCGACTGATACATAATAACTATGAAATCTCGTCTAGATATATGTAATATTAATCTTTGCTTGTAATTGAAGAAATAAGATAGGGTAAAGTTGTTTGACGATCTTTATCTACAAACATAATATATCAATTAAATTGAAATTAAGTAGTAATCTGTATACGAGATGAGTGAAAAAGCCAAAATACTTCTTGCTTCTTCACACACATAGATCTTATCCATTATTTCAGTAATACTATATTAATAGAATAAACTTTTTAATTACTTATTATAAAATATATTCGACTAAGCACTTTCATTACGATAAAAGTTTGTACTTTCTAGAATGTGAAACGTTTTATTGTAAATAAAAAATAGTTTGAAGGTGACAATGATTTCACACAGTTACTATTATATGAAAATAAAATTTTTCTTTTTTTTTATGTAAAGCACATCTGTAATACCGCTTCATTCCCTGTTTAAACGAGCTCTTGCCAACTTCAGTAAACATAAACATGTATTCGGAGAACATACATAAAAAATATCGTTTCTAAAGTTGTGATATGTGTGCGAAAGTATTTTTTGGCAGAAAAATGGGCATTTAGACTAATCAATAATACAGCAAAGTTAAAAATAATATTATTTTTCTTCTATAACAAAATTATTTAATAGTTTTCTTGACTAACGGATATGTTTTCAAGGGAAATTGAGTACCTGAGCGATCTATCTCATTCTGAAAAAAACATACTGCACCATTTGAAAATTAACATACGAAAACCTTGACAAATAACGGACGCATAGGAGTCAAATATGTCTAAAGTATTTTTGTATCGATATAAAAACTTATACTCGCGCAGTACTGCAATTTAAAATCTAATTTGCAGTTTCAGATTGCAGAAAGTCGTTTCAGAAAATATTTAGAACATATTATTTTCTATTTGCAATGACTAACAATAATAGGAATAGAATCACTATCACAAAATTTAAACATCTATCTATCTTCCAACAAACAGCTTAGTAAATCTATAAAACGAATGCTATTTATTAGTAAAAGAACCATGATAGTGGAAGAATAAAAAACTTCAATAAACTATTTTTAGTTTCTACATCGATGGATAAGTCATCTCCAATTACCGATGATACAATAATAAGTGATCCTTCTTTAATCTCACAATATTGGTCTAATTTACGTCCATATACTGATAATCCTGCAAATTTTTTTGGTGTACTTGATACTGGCTTACCGAAGGGCTGTCAAATTGAACAAGCTCATGTCTTACATCGACATGCTAAACGTTATCCAGTCTTACCTGAATTTCATTACATGGAAACACTTGAGAAAAAAGTAAATCAAATGCGTGATAAATTCACAGGTCCATTATCATTTATGAACACATGGACACTTCGACTTGGAGAAGGCTTATTATTAGGACAAGGATTAAGTGATGAATATGAATCAGGTGCAAACTTTTGGGCTAGATATGGACGTCTTTTATACAATACTCCAGCAGGTCAACCCATATACAGTGATGTTGGTCAGAAAAAACCATTCTTTAGATGTAATGATGTAAAACGTATCTACGATAGTGCTCGTTTATGGGCAGAGGGGTTTTTTGGCGCAGAAAATGCAACAAATAAGTACACACTTTTAGTAATGCCACTTTCTAATCCAAATAATACATTAGCAAGTTATGGTTCTTGTAATAATTTTGCTAAAGCTTCTCCACCATTTAATGATTATTCAAACGCCTATAGTATACCTCTTCCATATTTCTTAACCAATGCATCAATTCGTCTTTCATCTTATACTTCATCAAAATTAAATTTTACATTTGAAGATCTTTTTGGAATGCAATCATTATGTGTTTATGAATATGTTGCATTAGGTTCTAGTGATTTTTGTTCATTATTTACATTAAGTGAATGGCAAGGATTTAACTATGTCCTTGATTTATTGTTGTATGATGGTTTTTCATTTGGACAACCTGCAGGTAGAGCTCTTGGAATTGGTTATTTGGAAGAATTATTTGCACGATTAAAAAATGAATATATTACTGTAAGTCATTCAAGTGTTAATACTACACTTTCTTCATCTCCTGATACATTTCCTTTAAATCAACCATTTTATATGGATATGGCTCATGATCTTACTATTATTAATGCAATTACAGCATTATCATTAGATTATTTTCGTCGAAATTTATCAATGACTGAATTTCCTACTCCAGAAGATCGACATTTTCGTGGTTCATATTTGACTCCATTTGCTGCTCGTTTAATTACAGAAAAAATTGGTTGTGTTTCATTCAATCCAATTGCAACCAATTTTACATCTACTCAATACACGACAATACAGTATGGATATTTACGAGAATCTGCTACATATAAATTTGTTAGAATGAGACTAAATAATGGTATTTTGCCATTAAATACTATTCGAGGTGGTCTTTGCAATATTACCAGTAGAACAGATGGTCTCTGTCCATTAGAAAGTTTCCTAGCAACTCAAGCCGATGCTAATCGTCGAGCAAATTATGAAGTTCTTTGCTTTGGTTCATACAACTTCACTAATAATACGTTTGATGGAGACGGAACATTTTTTCCAAGCTCGGCTAAATTGACCTATACACCAGCACCAGTAGCCGATGATATAATAATAAATAATATTCCTTTGATATCACAATATTGGGCCAATATGCGGCCTTATACAGATAATCCTGCGAACATTTTCGGTGTCCATGATACTGGCTTACCTAAAGGGTGTCAAATTGAGCAAGCTCATGTGTTACATCGACATGCTAAACGTTATCCAGTCAACCCTGAGCATCCTTACATGGAAGCACTTGAGAAAAAAGTAAATGGAATGCGTAGTAAATTCACAGGTCCATTATCATTTATGAACACATGGACACTTCGACTTGGAGAAGGCTCATTATTAGGACAAGGATTAAGTGATGAATATGAATCAGGTGTAAAATTTTGGGCTACATATGGACGAATTTTATTCAATGCTTCCGTAGGTCAAACTACATACAGTGAAATTGGTCAAAAAAAACTACTCTTTAGAAGTAATGATGTAGGACGTATCTATGACAGTGCTCGGTTATGGGCTGAAGGATTTTTTGGCTCAAAAAATGCAACAAATAAATATACACTTTTAGTAATGCCACGTTCTAATCGAAACAATACATTAGCAAGTTATGGTTCTTGTACCAACTTTGACATTAACTTTGCAAAAGGTCATCTACCACTCGGCGGCCTTATGAGCCTCTATAGCATACCTCTTCCATATTTCTTATCAAAAACATCAATTCGACTTTCTTCTTACACTTCAGGAGCCCTTAATTTTACTCTTGA
Source organism: Macrotrachela quadricornifera (assembly GCA_022393335.1). NCBI lineage: Eukaryota > Metazoa > Rotifera > Eurotatoria > Philodinida > Philodinidae > Macrotrachela > Macrotrachela quadricornifera. Next base: position 219,622 of record JAJEKB010020956.1, on the reverse strand, counting down.
GGATATATATGGTATGCTATCATTATGTTTGTATGAATATATTGCATTAGGTTCTAGTGATTTTTGTTCATTATTTACATTAAGTGAATGGCAAGGATTTAACTATGTAAATGATTTATTTTTGTATCATGCTCATTCATTTGGACAACCTACAGGTAGGGCTCTTGGTATTGGTTATTTGGAAGAATTAATTGCACGATTAAAAAATGAATATATTACTGTAAGTCATTCAAGTGTTAATACAACACTTGATTCATCTCCTGATACATTTCCTTTAAATCAACCATTTTATATGGATATGGCTCATGATTTTAATATTCATAATTTCATTACAGCATTATCATTAGATTATTTTCGTCGAAATTTATCAATGACTGAATTTCCTACTCCAGAAGATCGAAAATTTCGAGCATCATATTTGACTCCATTTGCTGCTCGTTTAATTACAGAAAAAATCGGTTGCATTTCATCTAATCCAGTGGCAACAAATTCTGCATCTACTCAATATACACCAACACAATATGGTTACTCACCAAAATCTGCTACATATAAATTTATTAGAATAAGACTGAATAATGCTATTTTACCATTAAATACTATTCGAGGCGGTCTTTGTAATATTACCAGTAGAACAGATGGTCTCTGTCCATTAGAAAACTTTCTAGCAAGTCAAGCTGATGCCAGTCGTCGAGCAAATTATGAAGTTCTTTGCTTTGGTTCATACAACATCACTAATAATACGTTTAATGGAGACGGAACATACTTTCCAGGTTCAAAGTTTACGTGATTTTATTGTTTTTCAGAGACACTACACTTATTTTGTCATTTTTTCTGCATTAGAAGCATATACTTCGATGATGGGATTTTAAAAGGAATCAAGTAGTTTTTGTAATTTTTTTTCTTTTAGAAGTCAATAAACTATCTTTACTCTTCTTATGATTAAAATGTAACTGAATCATAGCGAATCTCCAAAACATATTTCATTATAACAAAAATTTTCCTTATATTTTGACTAAAGACGGAATCAAAGAGAAATAGATTACGATGAGAGTCATTTGTGTTTGTATTCTTCTTTCGATAGTCTTGGAAAAATAGTGTTTATCTTTTTAATATGAAACAAAACATCGAAAAGTTCATAACAATGATTTGGTTATATCTAATATTTAACGTTGTATATTTAAGTTGGAGTTGACTCTTACATCCAATACGATCCGGATAATTAACAGATACTTTGAAAGATTAGATAATAAAGAAAAATTTTACATTTAAATACCGTTCATGTTGGGGTTATTTCATTAAGTCAAATATTTTCGATCCACTAGATTGTAAAATATCTTTTTTGTTCTAAAAAAAGAATTCATAACTTCTTTCTATAAAGACTAACTAATTCTTAATGAACAGCAAGCATTATTAGAAGATCTATTCATAATTAACGTGAATGACGAGTTCATAACAGAAATGAATTACAAAATATGAAATTTCTATGTTTAACACAATAGGCTCATTTACTAGAACTGAAAAGAATAAATAGATGATCAATATAATATTTATATAAATTCCATACAGGATCTATAGATATTGAATAGAGAATCCGTTTATGTTTTATATACAATCTATCAAGTTCTACTTAAGCCTACTAAAGTGCGCCGGAGTTTATCAGTAACTATGTTTTTGTCCTCATTCTCACTTCTATGATGGCAGATCCTAATTGATATTTGTACAATCAGATGCACTATTTAATAAAAGTGATAGAAACTGAATTATTCAGAAATTCATTAGTTTTCAATTACTTTGTAATCTATTTTTGCCATGAAATGCGAGTCTTTTTTTATATGTTTACTTAAAAGAGACTTTATTGGCATTTAGTATAAAAGGATTCCAAATTGTATAATTCATCGGTGCTGAGACATTTGCAAATTATGTAATGTTATAAGTATTGTCACTTACCGACGTTTCATTATGATTATTAACTAGTTTTTCCATATGGAATGTTAGTATTTGGTTTGAATCTCTTCAGCGTTGATTCACTTTAGTAGCTAAGGCACGAAAGATAGTAAATCATACAGAAGCCAATAAGTTCTGTATACCAGAACCAATATATACGAACAGAATTCAATAATATTTGAGAAAAAACAAAATATTCATCATCTTCCATAGAGACAAGCTTTTAAAAAACAAATCTGTATTGATCGTCAGGATACATAAGCCACACTTGAATTAAATATTAATCTATTCAAAAAGTAAAAGGTGGCGGAAATAGTACACATATTGTAGACATAAAACTGGGCCATGTATTACTGAAATCTAAGAAGACTAAGTAGGAAGAAAATAAAAATAGATTTTCGACGATTACATGGCTAGTAATTCATGTTATGAAGTAAACTCCTTATGCATTATACACCATTGAATAAAGCTTATCTTGAGGGTAAACAGGTTAATCGATTCAGTTAACGAAACGAATGTTTTTGAAAAAATCAAATCGATTGTTAACATTCTTTACATGTAAATTTTTCTCAATATGCGCTTTTCTTTGGTATTCATTAGAGAAATTTATATAAGTTACCTCTATATATTTTATATTACATCTTTTGTTTTTATCTTCTCAATTCTCTATTTGTTGATTTTTTTTTTGCGTTATAGGAGCAACGCTCGTTCATGGATGAGTACTATCTACACGGTTGTCTTGCATTGAAATAAAGGCAAATCTTGCTATTACAAGTTATACATTTTATTTTTTGCGTTTAGTTTAAATAATATCCGATCTATATCTCAATTTATTCAAAAAAAATTGTTAACTGAAAGATCTTTTATTTTTTTTTATTAGTAATGAGTATTTCAAAAGAAATGTACTACATTCTTATCTTTCTTTCTCTACAAAATGGTATGTTTTCTATTAATACAAATAATATTCAAATAAATAGTTCAAAATAAATATTTCTTTTAAAATAGATTTTTATCGAAATCTTTTATGATTTTATGTTTCAATTCTTCAGTAAGATTATTTTTTAATATTGTGTAGATTATCGATTGATTAATATTTCTTATTAATAAAACGGAAGGAAAATACTCTAGAATCAATATTATGTTAATTAAATAATTCTTTATCATTCTAATGCAATTAACCAATCAAGAACATTTTACAGAAAATAGGTACAAAATTTTATATACTTCAATCTTAGCGTTTTACATTACAAAAAAATTGAAAGTTATCATGTACAATTTAATCTTAGTTATTATAAAACATTCTGTAGAAAATGATTTAAAGATAATGTAACATTATTTTTAGATTGTTTTAAATAGATTGATAGTTAGATCTCATATTTCAAGCGCACATGCTCTAGAACAATATGCAGAAAAATGGTCTAATATTAGTCTTTGCCTGTAACAATATGCTAAAAACCACACGAATGTTTCTTTTCACTCAGACATAATTATTACACACGTTTATTGATTTCTGGTTGTATTATATTTCTATATTTTTATCTGTTTTCATTAATACGTACAGGATTATTTGAACTCTATCGAGTCTTACGTTATTTTAGACTTTTTACATAGAAAATTGCTGAAAAATAGAATATAACAGAATAAAATCAATCGATTTTCATCAAAAAAAAACAGGTGTCATCGACACTCATATAGCAGTGCACATCCCATGACGTCGATTTTTTTATTAAAATCACCGGTTTCTTCCAAAACTGTCAGTTAGAATCGGTTTTCCGTTTTACGCCTCGCTTTTATTGACTTTCTACAAATTCGTTAGCAAATTCCGTCCAAGTGTTCGTTTTCATCGAAAAAATCAGTTTAGAACATGTTTTACAAAAATCGTTAAAATTGATCGCTACAGGTTAGATTAGAACTAATGACTATTTTTTACAGCGCCATCTTTAGTTATAGTCAAACTCAAAAACTAAGCAAAATTAAGTGATGTGGCTGGTGCCAGCGATTTCAGTGCGCTTACAAATATACGGGGACGTGATTTCGACTGAAATCTGACAATTCTTAAGAATAAAAAAATATTTGTTCAGTTAGAAATAAGGCGATTAACGGACAGTTTTGGAGCGATTTGAATCACATAGGCCAAAGTAAAAGTTTTCATTCCAGTGGGACCCTAGACTAAAGAATTACTTTTGAAGGCTGAGTTTTTACCAGTTACTTATATTAGATACGCATTGACCATTATTCTGGTATATTTGCAAATGCCTAGTTATTTATAAAAAAGAAACCCATATGAAAGAAATTCTTTTCATCTTCAGGCGTTCGTCAATATACGAGCATTGTCAATGATATGAAGTACAATTATAAGAAAAAAAAGAATATCGTTGTTTTGTTCGTTCGCTACCATTTATTTCTTTTTCTCTTTATTTTAATGCTTTTCGTATCAATTACACGAAGCTTATGAATAATAATAACATAATAATATAATGCGTAGAAGAAAAAGTTGCCAAAAAAACAAGAGAAATGACACAAACCGAATTCATTTTTTCCATTTCTGAACAGGTTTTACTGATTTGACGTATCATTTTGATATCATATATAATTTAGATCACTTACTTACGGGGAATATCAGGAATGAAGAAATCCTCAGTCATTGCTTCAGTAGCACAATCTGACAATACACTCATGATACAGCATTCGCCTACATATCTTTGTAATGCTCAACATTTCCTTCTTATATGGTTGGACTCAAACATTGATGAATTAAACGATAATTATCATAACTCGATCATTCAACTAAGACGTATTGTTAATACTGTCGAAGTTTTTACGAATATTGATCAATGTATCGATTTTCTCACTGAAATTCAAGACGAAAAAGTATTCATGATCATAGCTGGCACTCTCGGTCAATTTATAGTGCCTTTCATTCATGATGTATATCAGCTAGATTCGATCTATATATTTTGTGAAAATAAGACAATCCATGAACAATGGGTGAAAGATTGGGCAAAAGTGAAAAATGTTTTCACTCAAATTAATTCTATTTTTGAATTACTTGAGCAAGCCGCACGACAATGTGATCAAAATTCTATCTCAATGAGTATTATACCATCGACTGATACATATATTAGAAATTTTAAACAACTGGATCCATCATTCATGTATACGCAATTGCTTAAAGATGTCGTTTTCGAATTCGAATATAATGAAATCATCTTAAAGGCTTCCACCACCTATTGTCGTGATCAATACGCTGAAAACAGACATGAATTGAATGTTATTGATAAATTCGAGCAGGAATATGAACTTCATTCACCAATATGGTGGTATAGTTATGCAACTTTTCTCTTTCCATGCTCAATCGAGCTTTGCGCCTTCAAGAACTTGATACAATCCTTATGATGGGCTTTTTTATTCGAGCTTTACATCAACAAATTGCACAACTGCATTCAGAACAATTGAATGAGTATTCTGCACAGCTATGTACTGTTTATCGTGGCCAAGGTGTGTCAGATACTGAATATGAGAAAATAAGGAAAAGTCAGAGTGGTCTTCTTTCGTTCAATAATTTTTTATCAACGAGTATCGATCGTGATGTTTCTTTTGCCTTTGCAGACAGTAATGGACGCAATCCTGATTTAATAGGAATTCTCTTTAAAATAACTATTAATCCATCAGTGACGTTAGTTCCTTTTGCTTTTCTTGATAATGTCAGTTATTACAAGGACTCAGAGAAGGAAATTCTTTTTTCAATGCATACTGTTTTTCGTATTGATACAATCAAACCACTAGACATCAATAGTCAACTATGGCAAATAGAACTCACACTGATAAGTGAAAATGATCCACAACTTAGTGCTCTTACTCAACTCATTCATAACGAAACAAGAGAACTTCCAGCAATACATCGATTGGGTGTATTAATGATCAAACTAGGCCAGGTTTACAAGGCCGAAGAAATATTCAGGATACTGCTTGAGCAAGCATCTGATGACGGTAAAAAAACATATCTTTACTACCAACTAGGATGGAGTAAGCATGAACAGGGCAATTATATTGAAGCAATTTCATTTTACGAAAAATCCCTTGAATTCTGTCAAAGAACATTTAATCCAGATCATCCATTTTTGTTGATTCTCTACAATAGTATTGGTCACGCATATGACGATATGGAGAAATACTCACAAGCACTTCTATTTTACGAAAACATACTTGAAAATCATCAAAAAATTCCTTTTCCTAATCATTCTGATTTAGCTACTTTCTATAACAATATCGGACATGTATATGAAAATATGGGAGAGTGTTTGAAAGCTCTTTCGTTTTATGAAAAATCACTTGAAATTTGTCAAAAAACTCTCCCTTCAAATCATCCTAGTATAGCTATATCTTATAACAATAACGGCATACATACGAAGACATGAACGAGTATTCGAAAGCATTTTCGTTTTATGAAAAAGCGCTCGACATTCGTCAAAATACATTAACTTCAAATCATCCCAATATGGCTATTTCCTACAACAACATGGGTCATGTATGTGACAATTTAGGTCAATATGCAGAAGGACTTTCGTTTTATGAGAAAGCACTTGAAATCAAACGAAATGCTCTTCCTCCAAACTATCCTGCTTTGGCCACTTCTTACCACAATATTGGAGCCACCTACAAGAACATGAGAGAATACTCCAAGGCGCTATTGTTTTACGAAAAAGCACTTGAAATTCGTCAAAAAACTCTTCCTGTAAATCATTCAGATTTAACTCAATCATACGACAGCATTGGCACGATATTTCATGGAATGGTTGAATACTCGAAAGCACTTTTATTCTACAAAAAATCACTGGAAATCTACCAGAAAACACTCGCACCTGATCATCCTGATTTGGCTATTTTCTATAATAACATTGGTCAAGTATATTATAATACAGGTGAATACGTGAAAGCACTTTCGTCCTACAAAATATCACTTGAAATCCTTCAAAAAATCTTTCTCTAAATCATTCGGATTTAGCTACTATCTATAGCAGCATAGGGCAGATGTGTGATCAAATGGGCAACTATTCCAAAGCACTTTTATTTTATGAACAATGTATTGAAATTCGTCAAAAAATACTTCCTTCAAATCATTCCGATTTGGCTGTTTCTCACAACAATATTGGTCACGTGTATTACAACATGGGCGAGTACTCGAAAGCTACTTCCTTTTATGAAAAAGCACTTGAAATTTGCCACAATGCACTTTCATCAGATCATTTAATACTGACTATTTGCTACAATAATATTGGCTTAGTGTATTACAGTATGGGAGAACATTCAAAAGCGCTTTCATTTTATGAACAAGCTGTTGAAATTGGACAAAGTTCGTTAACTCCGAATCATTATCTTCATGAATTATGTAGAAAAGATCTTGAATATCTTAAAGCGAATATGTAAATAACTGCATATAAATAAATATTCTACTGAAAACAAATTTTCACTCCTCTTCAAGTATCATATAAACATCGAAACAAACGCTTTGTATTGTTGGAAAATAATCGACCAATTCGGTCTATCATTACACGAAAGTTTTGTACTAACTAATCTTTTACTCAAAAAATTTTTCATTCAGATAATGTAAGCAAGTACTACTGTTAGGTACTATATTTGCCGTCTTAAAGGAAATTTTACATGTTGAGAAGAAAGAAAAATACGTAAAAAGCATTTTGTAGGTAGATATTGATTGTTATTCGAGAATATGACTGGAAGAAATGAAAACGAGCTTTATCGATGTACATTGAGAAAATATTCTGAAGTAGTTAGTTGCAACGCTGAAGATTGTGTTCGTCGGCTAAAATGCATATCTGAAACCGTTTAAATACTAGATTCACAAGCACATAACAAAAACCAAAGTTTCACATATTAAAAACTCAATATATTACAATTGTTCACTTTCAAATTAGCTGATTCAGAACACGTCGTAGAAGAAAAATCTCAATTGCTTGTGAAACCAGACAGCAAATAGTTTAGTAATTTCAATAAAAATATCCGAATCAACTTGTGATTTTTTTGCGAGAAACTCCTAGTTTTTGATAATACCTTATGAAATAACGATAATTTCATTATGTTTTTATTTATAAAATAACTAAAAATATACATAGAATTTTTATATTCATAATATTAAAAGCACATTGTTTCAAAGATGGTGTGTACAAATACTTGATTCCATCTCTGATACACGTCCTTTAATCTAAGTTACATGCTAATGAAAATCGCAAATCGATAGATTGAAATGTATTAAAAATATTTAAAAAACATTAAAGTTCATCTATGTCTAGTGCCAACATCAGTTGAGAGTTTGACTGTTTTTTTCTCCATATTCATATCTGTTCTTTTCTTATCTGTGTGCATTACAATTTAACTTAGTATAAAATATAATTTAATTGTAATTTACTCTTGTTCTTTTCTGCAATACTTGACATTTTTCATGTTGGTATTTCGTTTTGTCGACATTTTACCACTTTTCTTCTTTGATATATAAATTTTTGATTGACAATCGACAAGCACATTTACGGCATCCTTTAGTCATTTAAACAGTTAACCTTTCATTATATAATAGAATCAAGAATTACAGTGAATGGTAATAGAATAAAAGTGATTGACAGTGAATCACCATCAAAAAAAAGTATTTCCCTTAAATTTTTATGATCTTACTGACATATTGAATAGCAACAGATGTTAGCCGATGCTATCTTTTGAGTTCTATCTTAAAGGATAGATCGAGATCGAATAAATGTCGAAAGACGGTGATAGTATGTTTTACTAATACCATAACTTTTCGATCCTGCTAAAGCGCAAATATCTTCAAAATGTTTAAACAACGTATACTATATACTAAATAGAGAATAATGAGTGTGTATGAAAGCATTGTAATTGTACCTGTTCTGATTAAACCAGTTTAAATAGTCAGAGTGAGTGAGTATATGTATTTGAATAGTATCTTATTCTCATAGTCGCTTTCAACTAAAATTACATATTTGTCAAGATCTCTGGAAAAGATCGGTAGAAAATCTAAATCCTTTGCACTAAAATTATTGTCGTTTCCGAGCACGCATCTGAAAGTCATTTAAATCATTTAATAGTCTTAGCCTTCTCCACCGAGTTACAAATAGATATTATGTAAGCTCTCTGTTTTTCTATCAACTTTCTTACAAAAAACTATCTTCATTTAGCACCATTATTGATGAATTAATACAAAAATTTGTTTATATCTGTATTTATAGAGCTCAACAATACAATCGATGCCAGTATCAACACGAGATTTACAAAGGAAGAGACGCGTTTCGCGTTTGGCTATTGAAGCACTCGCAGCAATTACCGAAGATTTAGATGCTTTCGGTATGGACAATACTACTTTAAATAATGCATCATTTCATGAAAGATGTAGTTCTGCTTACTCAACAATTTCAGCAGTGACAACACCTAACATATCTCGCATAGTCGAATCGCCAGTAGTACATAGAAATATTTCAAAATCGAAAACGTCTCTATTTGGAAGATATCGTTGGAAAATGAGTCACTATTTCTACATTCATCTTATAGCTTTTATTTTCAATGGACTTTTTGGTGGTCTCATTATTTTTTTAATTGAAAATTATTCATCATCACGTAATACATACATGGTCGTAACGTATCTTGATGCTTGGTTTACAGCTGTCTCAACCATATGTAGTTGTGGCTTGACTACCATAGATTTTGCTCAACTTTCTCGTGCGTCACATCTTGTTATGATGGGATTTGCATTCATATCAGGCTTTGCTATTAGTACATTGCCAGCATTAGCCATTAAAGCTAAAATTCACAAATCTACTCATAACAGAAATGTTGATAATGATAATGAAAAGTATGATGAAACAGAAATGTCAGATCTTCAGTATGAACAAAATTTACCATCATATATTCGTACTGAACTAGCACGATTACCAACACCAGAAAAATTGCGTTATCAAGCATATATTCTGTGTATTATTCTCATACTAAGTCTCTATTTCATTATTTATATTACTGGTTTTCTGAGTATTGGAATATGGCTTCAAACACATAACAGTCCAGAATACTTATTGCAAGATAATATTACTCTTAGTCCATGGTATGTATCAGGTATGCTAACACTTTTCAGTTTCAATCAAAATGGTTTAACACCTTTCTCAACAAGTCTAATACGCTATGCTGATGATATTTTTCTCAATATAGTAATAATTTTGGTAATGTATACTTTGATTTGCATGTATTGTCATATTTTTATAATGATCTACTTGGTTTTTTTTTCTAGTTAGTTATAAGTGGTTCATCATTCTTTCCGATTATTCTACGTAATTTCGTTTTTTTATTACGTCGTCTTGCTCCTTGGCATCGCAAAGTCATTTTCGAGTATATTCTTTTAAATAATCATCACCTATCAACTCTTTTATATCCTACATTACAAACTCGTATCTATTTTTTTGTCACTATCATATTATATTCAATGGCTATAAATATTTCACTCATACTTGATCTGAACAGCAAAGACTTACAACAATATAGTCCTAGTATACGATTTATGATATTCGTTTTTCAAGCAATAAATCTACGATTTTGTGGTTTTCAAACATTCGATATCAGTTTGTTTTCAACAGCAGCATTACTCGTCTATTTATTATTGATGGCTACTAAACCACAAATGTTGTGTGCATTAGATGAATCACCATTTGAAATTTATTGGTTGACGTTAGAAGCTCAAGCAGAAGCTAATGATGAAACGAATGTATCGAAATCCATACCATGCAAGTTGCAACGTGCAATGTCAATCGTACCGGGAGCAAATGGTGATGTTTCACTCTTCAGTCAAATGCAACAATTTTTACGTCGACAAAGTGTTACTACGAAAAATCTCGCAAGAAAAGAATTTTCACGAAACTTAAGTGATGAGAGAATTTCGAAATATTCAAAACGTCTTAAAACTTTACGTTTACGTTTATTTCTTATTCATTTTATTCGAGCATTATTTAAACATGCATTTAATTTTTTTGTATTGACACGAACTTGGTTGTTTGTCTTTATTTTTCTTATTTGTGCTATAGAATATCATCGAATGGCACCAATCGATCCACATATAACACTTTTAAAAATTATCTTCGAAACTATTTCTGCATTTGGTGGTGTTGGTATGTCATTAGGTTATCCAGATAAGGCAACAAGTTTTGCATCTGTCCTCTCGATTGCAAGTAAAATTTTACTTATTGTAACTATGCTCATGGGTCGACATCGTGGTTTATTAGCATCAATGAAAGATCAAGAAGTAATTGAATATAGTGCTACTAAAATATTGACTCGTCAACGTGAAGAATACATACTTCGATATCAAAAGTCTAAAATGCGTGAAAATAGCGTCGTCAATGAAAATTATAATGACTCATTGATTGTACATTTCTAGAAAGAAATAAAAGAGATTGCGTAAAAATTTTTCCAAAAACATAGAAGTCAGTGGATGAACGTGTGTGATCTTTACTGGCAAGATTTTATAATAGATTTCTACTATAGGCTAACTCTCATTTGTGAACATAAAGAAAATGGAGATTGGAAGTTAACAAAGCTTTAGTTTTACAATTTCGTTCCAATTTTTTAGATTTTCAAAAAATGATTGAAATTTTTTTCAAATCTCATAAGTTCAGATCCAAATCGAATTAAAATATCTTTATTTCAAAAAAAAAAAATTTCTAGGTAAAATTGTTGTAATTTATTAATGGCGTAAGCTATTAACCAACATAACTTTTGAATTAAGCAAAGCTATTGAAAAAAAAGAGAATCATATTATGTTGATCCATTTGTGTTCAAAGACTGTTAACATTTTATTTTACACTCACTAAACACGTGCCCAATTATCGGTACAATGATTACTGTAACAAATTAGGTTTATATCATATTCAACACCAGATCGTGTACAAATTTCGTTTTTAGTTAACTTAGAATAAAATATTGATAGAACTGAAGCGCATTCTGTTGCATAGATCATCAGTAATACTGGCAGTCGTTCGAAGACTAATAGCGTTCGTACCAAACTATGCATCATTAACGCTGAAAAAGAATAGCAAATAGGTATTTTCGAATATATTAAAGAATAATAACATGAATGTTGTATATTGTATTGTTCTTCGTATTAACATTTTCATTCAAATGAAATAACTGTTTGTTGACGATAAAAATCAACTAAAAGAATTGATATAAACTATAATTTATGACCAACTGAAGTGATGAAGCAAATATTATACACTAAGTTTTTTGTTTTTCGTTCTTAAAAATAGAGTGTATATGTAGTGCTAAACAGATCATTTTATCGTTAACTACTGGATATTATCATTTGCCAACCCTGAATCAATATTTTGGGAAACGTTTGCTTATGATGACGATATTTATATATTAATTTCATAATTTCATAATTACCATCATACATTTCAAAGTGCGTTGAGCATTCAAAAGATGAAGAAAAATTGTCTTTCTGACAAGGGAAGGTTTCCAGATGTTATTCTCGGATTTCAATGGAACTTATGCGAATTTGTTAGATCAAGCATACCTATCACAGGTATGAAACAATTAGCATTTATCACTGCGTTAGTAAAAAAATTATAGTCAAATCTAACACATATGGTTTGATATATATATGTATTAAACCATATGTCTTAATCTTTTGAATAATGAATTGGCTATAATTTTTTTTATTAACGCAGTGATAGCCGCTAATTGTTTCATATCTGTGATAGGCATACTTGATCTAACAAATCCATTTTTGTTTCATTGAAATTTGTGGTTAACATCTAGGGACTTTCCCTCGTAAGACCAAGTTGGGTAAGAGAGCAAACACCGGACAAATTGTTGATGCCTACACCATTCGAATGCTGATGTATTTCTACAAACAAATAATCCATCTTTTTTATTATTTCTTTTTAATTATTGAATCTTAGAGTGTGTCGAATTCTCTTCAACATCTCATGACAACAAAGACATCAATGAAAAAACATCTTTGTAAATCACCTTCTGAAGCATACTGTTATCATCGTTGCTCTAATTGTAAAAATATAACAGCATCTGATATTATTGCCAATAATGTTGTTTTGAAGCTTGAAAAATCAGCGCCATGATCTATATGGAAAATAGAGGACCTTATTATAAACTTTTACATGTGACCAATTCATTGCGAATTCCATTATAAGGAATTGATAATTTATAGTCAAACTTCATCACATATAGTTTTTATACGCATGAATAACGTGATTATATTGCACTGATAAAGGAAAAATTGCGTTTTACTACATATGTGGTGTTGCAGATGGATTTGACACGAAATGTTATCTCTATGAGTGAACAAGAAATTCAATCTGCGTATTATTTATGCCAACAGGCGGCTCTGTTTACTATTTACATAGAAATTGACAGTGAACATCGCAACATGGTCATAATTTCGGATTATCTTACACATGATACCAAATTTATCTATTGGAGTCAAAAAGTCATTGTGGAATTTCTTAAACAAGAATTTATCAGTATATGCAAAATCAATTATGTATCGGACGGAGCAACAAGGCATTTCAAAAGTATATATTTCATATTTCAAACTACATATAATTCAGATCTTTTCTATATTACTAGATCGATAGAATCTCTACAATGTATCACATCATTATGCAGACTTCGATATTCGGATATCATGAACCTTTAGTATCATTGTGCATGGAAAGGATCCATGTGGTGATCTGAGTGCCGTTGTTAAATCAATAGTGGCACACATGTTTCATTTTCCATACCAAAAGAGTTCTTCGAATGGGTATCTTGAAAGAAACGATCACATGCTGGTCGCGAGACATCGCCTTATCAATATTTCAAATGTTACATTTAATTACATGATTGAATCCAAAACAAGTTGGAAGGATTTTTAAAACAACGATGGCATCACCTTTCTAAAAGTAATATGTTATCAATTTAACTATTTAGGAAAATGTTGATTTTATTCAGATCGCATATCTGGAATTCGTGATCTGCATCAATTTGATGCAGATATCGATGGATTCGGTTTTTCCCATCGCATTTTACAATCCAATATTACTAGTACTCATAAGTTTCAAATTCATTTTCTTATTCAATCGCCTATGAGCAGAATATTAACAATATCCAATTCCACCAACGATATATTCATCATCAGTGAAGATTACGTTGATTTTCAACTTGTACAAACTCATTCATCTAATCCTAATATTTTATTATTGAATGTTTCATATGTTGACCCTCTTATGCCTGTTTCAGCTTTTAGCTGCATTAAATCACCATATTTACGCAACAATCCTTAGCACCCTTAATTGAAAATCCAATTCAACGAAGCAATGATGACATTTACATTAGTTCTCAACAATTTTTTTTATCTATCATTTATGATTTTTTATTATTCGTGCAATCAAACTATACAAGATCGAGAACGTATAGTAGATAAAAGTGTCTTTTTTCACAAGCATTCACCAACACAATAAAATATATCGTTAGTTTTTAAAGAAAAGAAGCGCTAATATTTAATGAATCTTTTATAATTATTTTCTTTAAAACCAATAACAAGTAAAGAACTGATGTGCACATCGTGTGAAGCAAATTTTGCTCTATTGAATCGATTATATTATTATTATTATTATTATAGAAAATCTAATATTTAAGTTAAGTCACAATCAGTTTTCTTATTCATTCTTTCTTTCACATGTGTTATAGAAGTCATACAAACATAATTTGAATATGTTAGTATTTCATATCCTGTTCGTATGTTCACTGCTACATAATCGAAATTCACTATATAATGATAATATAAGGTACTCTTGACGTTCTCCGCTTTCAAGATGATAGTTGGAAAGAAAACAAACTAGTGCGTGTTATAGAGCAAATTTTGCTCTATTCGAACTAACAATATCGTACTACTTCATATAGTGAAGAAAGCAATCCCCAAAAAATTCATGAGTGTTCTATTAATCTCTACAGATTCTGATATAGTTTTTCACGAGGCATCAGAATAGGTCATCGGTGTGATGATCCGAGTGCTAAATGACGACATATCATCAATTTTTCGATGATGCTCCGACCTTATTTTTTGCAAAAAAACGCAAAAATGTAGTAAATGTATTTTGCCTATACCTTAATGGAAATACGATCGAATTTTAAAAATTTTACCATCGAAATGATCATCATGAAAAGTTCTACAAAATCTGAAGGTTCCACTAGATTTGAACGAGATTGGCAGATTGACTTCCCATGAACATACCCATAGACAATTAAACTGTCTAATGAGATCCTTAAGCAAGTTCGAAATTGCAATTACGATGTGGTCTCTGACTGAACCGATCGACGGCAAACTTATTTATTAGTTTTTGATTTCTCTAATTTGTTAAATATTAATCATGGTTATTACACTAATTAATAATTACTATTCCGAAACAGTAACGTCACTAAGATTAAGGGATATATTTAACGATATAGTCATATAAAAATAATTGATATTAAAGCTATAATACTTCTCATGCATATATTACAAAATATGTTCCATAAAATATCTTCTTGACATTTTTTCTTATTTTTACTTTTTGTATAGATTCTTTGTTTCTTTTTTTTATCTTGTCTATTCTTCATCTACGCTTTCAGATAAACTTTGGTTCTTATCTTTCATATTCAGCTCCAATAATTTAGAACAAACAAAAATCGATAATACAATGCATATTGGGTTACCTTTACTCATGCGATATCTAGCGATACTATTTCTTCCTAAATAGATATTTGTACTTATGCATCTGATTCTTCGTGAACCTTTTATACTAGTACTTGCCATTTGATAAGTTCAATAATTGCAAAAAAGATTTTGTTTCATGGTAATTTATCTCGTCCTCATTATTTTGATTCCTTTGAATTGAAATGTGACCATCTGATGAACCTCTTTGTTGAGATACTATGTTAACACTATGGTATTTCTATTCATCCTCACATCTCCATATAACAGAGGGCTTCGATTATAAAATAAGATAAATATATGGGTTGTAAGAAGATGAAATATTAAAGGTGTTCGTGCATTTTCAACATCGGTTGATAACGTAGCTATTTTTTATTTTTTATTTTTTTGATATCAACATTGCAAAATGAAAAAAGAACAACAACTATAAGATAATATTTAATAATATTAATAAAAAAAAAAGTATGAAATATGGCAGTGAATCGTGTTGATTATCCTGGTCATTTTGATCGAGTTGAGATCAATCGTATCTTTCACAAGAATCTGATTTACTTGATCTTTATCTCAGAATACCAGATACAATGTATTTGATGAATCTTTTAGATGACTCATCTCTGGTATTTATATTGCGTATTACTACTATTTTTTACAATGTTCGCTAATGGAAATGTTAGACTTGAAACTCAAAAAGGAATTATATATGGTACACAAACTCAATCTTCAATTGAATACCTTGGGTAAAAGGAAATTTTCCAAATTAATGACATTATAGGATTTATTTAGAATTCCGTATGCAAATGTGATTCGATGGAAGCCACCTGTTGATCTTGCATCCGAAAAGTTTCTAAACGATTCATTTCATGCAACATCTTTTGGCCCTTGCTGTCCACAACCAAAAACTGCTGATTATATTCCTGAACAAGATGAACAATGTCTTTATCTAAATATCTATAAACCAATAGTTCCATCAAATTATTCTTTGTTACCCGTATTCGTTTGGATTCATGGTGGTGCCCATAATCATGGATGTTCATCGCAAAGTATTCCATTACTATTTAATGGTACTAATATGATTGCTCATTCACCAGTAGATCAGCCAGTGATTATTATTACATTGAATTATCGATTAGGTGTGTTAGCAGATATGTATCTAAAAGAATTAATTGAAGAAAATCCTGAAAAATGGCCAACAGCAGGAAATTATATGTATTTAGATATGTTATCTGCATTACGTTGGATAAAACAAAACATTCGCGACTATGGAGGTGATGCAAGTAATGTTTCATTATTTGGACAAAGTGCAGGTGGTCTTTCTGTAATTGATCTTGGTGGAGTCAAAGGATCAGCTAATCTTTATCGTACAGCAATAAGTGAGTCAGGTTTGGGATCACCTGGAACTTATTCATCTTATCATAATATAAGTGATGCACTGAATTATTCTAATTCAGTTGTTCAACGATTGCATTGTGCAAATGATGATAAACAAAAAGTTCTTTCATGTTTACGTAATTGTTCTATTCTAGAATTAATTCGAGTATATGGTTCTCGATATACAAGACCAATCATCGATAATTATTTTTTTCCATTATATCCACCATTAGCAATTCAAAAAGGAACATACAATAATGTAAGCCTTATAATGGGTAATAATGAATATGAACAACAAATATGTTTTCAACAACCATTTATGGATTATAATAAAGCTATTGCATTATTAATTTCATCTATAGGACAAAAATGGTTACCATTTATTATAGACTATTATCATTTAAATAATTGTTCATCAAATCCAAATGCGAATAGCAGTCGTTGTTGTGATATTGTTCGTTCAATATTAATGGATAAAATATTTGATTGTGATATTCGTCGATTATTCAATACTTTTTATTCACAATATAACAATACTAAATTATATTCATATCATTTAAATTGTTATCCTGAATGTCCAATAGTTCCATATAAAGGTATATGTAGACATTCGTCCGAACTTCCATTTATATTTGGAACTGTTAGTGATGCTGATTCACAGAAAGAATTTAACTGTACTTGGAACAATCAGACACGTATATTTTCGAATAAAATTATTTCACATTGGATCAATATTGCTACAATAGGAAGACCATTGATTCAGTGGTTAAATTATTATCCATCTAATCCAAAATATTTTTATATAACACCTGACGAAGATTTTTCATCGATGACATGGAATAGAAATTGCTCATTTTTTGATCAAATTGAAAAAGAAGGCGTTTTAGAAACATTTGGAAATTCTTAAATAAAAATACACATATATATATATATATATATATATAATAAAAAGAAAAGTATAATAATCCTTTAAAGAGTTTGAAAAGCGCAACGTCTCATAAACCCTTATAAAACAGTTTATGAGCGTCTCCGAAAAGACTTTTCTCTCCATTTTACTGTTGCTTGAATGACGCTTTTTATTACTTAGTTTACAGATCTTCTCACTAAAATAGTCATAAAAACAAACAAAATTGAGTTTCAAAGTCCCGTCTGATAAAATTTGCATATTACGAGTTGTTTTAACTTGAAATTGGTCTGAGCTCTTTGCCTCGTCTTGACCATTCATTCCTGAAAATTTTAGTCTAAACGGTCTATTCTAAGTGGGAAATAATTTTTGAAAAGTACCTAAATTGAATTTCTTTTTTTAGGATTCTATTCCGCGAAAGTTTGAAATCAACACTATTATAATTATTTATTTCAGTCCTCACTGACTACGGCAAATGACTGGAGGAGTTTTGTTGTCACTCAATTTCTGGCTGATTGGACATTTTCTGTTGCGAGTCTCTAATAAAAAGAACCAAATACGATGCATTTCTTTTCATTCGTTACGCTGGTTGTTACATAGCCAAATGAAATGTAAGAGAAATGGAAAGTGACAGTCGAAAAATAGGATTGACTATGAGAAAGTATATTATTTTCAGATATTGTACTTTTTTGTGAAGTCTAGATGTCTCAAAAGTTGTCACCGGATGAATTACAGAATAGCTTCCAGACAATGTACAATTGAAAACTGATAAGTTCAAGTTTTAAAATTCTTTATTCTTTTGTGCGATAGTTATGCAGAAAAGCACTGAATACATGCTGTACAATGCTGCTACAAAAATAGCAAAGATCCAGAAAAAATACTAAAAATAAAAACCAAGAAGAAACACTCAAATTCTACAGCGAGTAGGAATCATAGTTCTTCTGACCATCGATTACATTTTATTTTATATTTAGTTTCGAAGTAGATCTGAGATGAACATAGCATACAGGGAGCGCTTACGACCTGTCGACGTTATTGTTAAGATGCATCGTGTCGAGCACGTGTTCAGCATTGCAAGGATTATGTAAATACGGACGTGACTCCAACGCGAGACAAATCTCATCGATAGTGAAACGAATAGAGTTGAAGTTTATTTCGGTCATCATCTCCATAACAACACAATGAAACGTACGCTCGAACTTAGCAGTGTCGGTGATAGTGTCCTTGAAACGAAGAAACGACATATGGACAATATCGGGTATAAAGAGAGGCGTAGGCACAGCTTCTCCTTCGTCGACACATAAGCGTTGAATTGACTCACGAAGACGCTTCAGTTCGCCGAGTTCATCACAAAATTCGAAGTAGGCTGCAGCGGACGATAGCCGAATAGCATCCATTGAAAGAACGATCGGTTTGCAATTATGCTTGCCCTTCAGAGCGGTGAAATGTCGTTGCCAATACGCTCGACAATCATTGGGCAATGGTGGTTGAGCTTTTTTGAAATTGATCAATAAAGCGATGGTAATGTGAAGATAATTAAGTGGATAGAAATAGACGGCACATTGCTCATTAGCATCAAGTGCAGTATAAAAGCGTGAGATCAATCGATGGTAGAAATCGGCGAAAACCAACGGCTTTGGTTGATGAAAGAGAGCACATATGGCAAGACCGTAAACTGGAATTTTATCAACATCAGAACGTATGAGCTGTTGAATGGCAGGATCGGCGACAAAATTCATTATAATGGTGAAATTTTATGGACTAAGAATACAGACGAAGTTAATGTGAAGGAAATCGGAGAGCAACAAATGAACAATGAAGAGCAGGAAGAAAATCCAGTGTGGCAAATAGAGAACAGTTTGATCTAAAGAAAAAAAAAACGTTTGAAGAATAAAAGTCACTGATTACATACACTATGGTGTAGAAACTATCTATAGGATGTAATTTTCAACATTTACTCTCTCTCAGGTCTTTTTTGCCAATAGTAACCAGTTCTGTTTCTTTCCATGGTTTTTCCAGTATTACAGACGCTTCTGTGTTTATCTAAAGTTTCATTAACGAAGGCGGACGTCTTAGCAATAAAACTCTAATTTCTCAAAGCAAAACTGTTTATCGAAGTTAGAGAATTAAAGAATAATTTGTGGTATTTCTTTTTAGATATTAATTTTTGATATGTGTCGACACAGAGCTCATTATTAAAATAAATCTCTTGGTAAGTTATAATCAGTTTATCAATCAAAGCTAAATATACAAATCATTCAAGTGAATAGAATATTAAATTAAACAATAGATAAATAACAAAGAAATGAGAAAAATTTACCTGAATTTATAATTAAAGATATAAAAGAATATATACAAAAATTATATATGGAAGAGAGAGTGTATATCAACACAAAGAAAATAATATGCACGCATATATACCTGTGGACAGAAGTCTCTATTCTCTCTTTTTTCCTTCACTATATATTTAGTATTCCTATGCCTCCACCTGCAATTTTTTCATCACAACGAGGTGTAAGTGCATCACAGTTTTTCGTAACTGTGACGAGACTACAAGGTAATTACACGTAGTTACCATGAAAAAAATCGCAGTTGCCTGTAACTACGTCGCATTTTTTAGCAATTAAGCATCACAGTGCGATTGCAGTTACAGCGTAACTGCGACAAAATTAAAAAAAAAATTATTACATAAGTTGGGTCTTTTGGTCGATTGAAAGCATGAAATCGATCATTTATTTTATGTAGTATATCAGTAATCATCATTCGATCTGCTCGAAGTTGTTAGACGAGTATTACAATAGTACAGATCAGTATATTACTTATCATATTCTCAATCGAACTAAGGAGAACACATCGGTTATTAATCAAAACTGTATAGTTTTTAATGGATATAAAAGTACGAAAAAAAATGAAATATGCAAATAAAATATTCATAGATGGCTGTGACAATCGATATATTGATCCATATTATGATAATATTCATCTAACAACCTTGAACAGATCGAATGGTGATCACTTATACACTGTACAAAACAAACAATTGATCTAGTGATGAGCTGAAACATTTTCGTATGTCGTGATATGATATTTCCATTATAGCGAACGAAAGAAAGAAAGAAAAAACGGATAGCGTTATACGGTCAGCTTTTTCTGTTCTTCCGAATATACGTAAATTCATATAGAGTAATGTGGGGCAATTGCATAGGTTTTTTTGTAAAAACTTT
>JAJEKB010020956.1:150335-178426 GCA_022393335.1 Macrotrachela quadricornifera | reverse complement strand
AGAAGCACTTTGACAAAAAAATCAGTTGGAGCCTCCGGCCAGACTGGCCACTCCCATATATTTACTAATCTATTAATCTTAAATAAAAATTTAGCAAATGATTATGCAATTTTTCACTTATTTGATTAATATATTCTAAAGAAAATAAATTTGATAATATACTATTAAAAACATAGTAGACGAATATTAATGTAAAAATCAAATTATGCTCCAACTCTTTGTTACCAATGTTCATATGCGTAGACGAGATAATTATTTTGATATATAATACAAAAAGCGCATGAAATAAATATGAAATCTTATATTTTAAAACAGAAATGTTGAAATAAATTCTATTTTATTTTTACTAACAATCAGAGGTCGAAACGAATAAGAAAATCATGGTTAAGATTCGATTCGATTCCATTCCGCTCTTTGCTGTCTAACAGCGAATATTAGGAAAACAAAAAACATTTAAGTTTCCATTTAACATTCTATAGACGTAATTTTGAATGTTGAAAATATTTGTAAATATTGCTTATTCTTACGCTTTTCATATATATTGTTTTTTTATTTTTCTGTCTATATACGAATAAGAATATGTTAAAGATAAACGTACTTGTTTTTGGTGTTGTTAAACATACTATTAGAATAGCAATAATTATTACTGTACAAGTAAATAAAATAGTTCCAAAAACAGCTTTGTAAGATCTTTTTCTGTTTAAATAAACATTTGAAATAAAAAGTAAAATAAATATTTTGATTAGATTAAAATTGCAAGAATGAAAACATACTTTGCTTTGAAAATCATACTACTTTCTTCCAAATTGAGAGGATGTACACGAATCGCGCTGGAAGCTAATGAATCCGATCTTATATTTCGGTTTTCTGTTGATTGTAGAGTAGGATCGTGTCCAGACAATATGGGATGAAGTGGAATAATTAGTGATTCCATTAATATTATTTTAATCTAACAAAAAAAGCGAGAAACGAATTAAATTAATATATTCTTAATATTAGGTTGGCAACAACATTTGTACGTTTTTTTTCAAAAATTTTATTTTTATTTTTTAACTTCAACAGCACAACTAGCTATCAGTTACATATGCACCACTACTATCTATGACTTGACGCTAACGCTCTGGCAGAGATACGATCCTACATTCGTAGAAAACCTGGGACTTTTGACCGAAAAAGTTGACGATATTCATTTTCACATCGTACTCGTTGTCGAACGTTTTCTCACGCAAATGATGAGAAAGAGAACAAAATAAATGATAGTCTGTTAACGCCAAGTCAGGAGAATAAGACGGATGAGGAATGGTAATCCATCTGAGCTTCAATAATTTTTCGCAGGTCGACTTTACAACATGCGATCTTATGTTATTATGCAAATACAAAATTTGATCCTGCTTTTCTTTGAGTTTTTCGGCAACTCGGTGCAATTGTTGGCAGTAGAGATTAGCAGTCACGATGCAATTATTTGGAAGAATTTCTCAGCGCATAATCCCATTGACACTCTACCAAACGCTCAGCATCACCTTCGTGGGACGTAGGCCCGCCGTAGGGGTTGCTACGCCTGTTTGATCAGGGCTTAACCACTGGTGTCTGTACGTGTAGTTATACAACATTCACTTCTCATCGCTGATGATAAGATTACGGAGCCATTGATAGTTGTAGTCAGATGTAATTAAATCTATACAAGCATCAATCCTGTATTGAAGCTGATATGGTGATAATTCATGAGGTATCCAAGCCCCATGTCTTCATGTTTTGCCTAATTTGTTCAGATGTTTTTCCACCGCAGTATGAGAGCACCCAGGCTGTTTTAAGAAATCCACAACCACTTCCAATGGTCTACCGGGTCGCGTTAAATCGTCAAGTTCTAAGTTAGCGTTCTTAAAACGATTGAACCAATGTTGTACCGTACGAATAGAGAATACATTGTCGCCCATCGTGCTGCACATGTTGGCTGCTTCCGTTGCTTTGTGACCCAGACGAAATTCATGAAGTAAAAGCACTCGAATTTGTACGAGAAAGATTCATATTCAGTTCATGATCAGTCTCCATATCGATGACTTTATAATTCTTAGTAAAAAAAATCCATAATTTAGTTATATTTGTATATGAAGATTTAAATTGAGTTCTACATAATCTGCAAATTTTGTAGAAATTTTTACGAGAAAAAGTCTAATGACACTTGTGATATATATATTGTTTTGTATTATTCATCACCATAAATGATGTTGCATTAATCTTGGTTTAATAAAAAAAAATAAGTAGATAAAATCAAATAAATGAATTATATATTATTTCTAATAATTACTTTTTTCAAAAGATAATCTTTTACAAAAATTCTTTACAAAACTTCTATAATCTGACGACAAGAATATCAACTTATGAGAATGCTTAACTTTATAAATATACACATACAAAATAAAAACGACGAAAAAAAACACATGCATATTTGTTTTTTGCGTACTGTAACGAACGAACGAACGAAGTTTACTCATGCATAGTATGGCTCTCCTTTCAATAAAGAAAATATAATTAATATAAAACGGTATTTTTAAGTTTGTTTTGATGAAACTTGAAATATTTTATCATCTAATGTATTCACTATTTTAAAAGTAGTTTTTTTATAAAAAAAATTATTTAAAGACTAGTATAAAAAATAATGATAATATTTAATTAGTTAAAATTTAATAATGAATTAATTTTCAAATTATTTTTAATTTATTTTTAATTATATAATTGTAAACTGAAACACATATATAATATAATACAAATCTTTAATTATAATGAGAATAAAATATTCAAATAACATTTTCTCTTTGTTAAAAGAAAAGATTTTTTTTCCTGTATCAAAAAAATAAAATAATTTTGAATATTAGTAAATTATAAAACAGAATAAATGTCAGATATTGTTTATTCTTTGATACATATAATATTTATCTAATTAAGAATAATTAAATGATTTTTAAAAAAAATCAAAAAGAATAAATATTAATAATTTCATTCATTTTCGGAATGAACGTGATATTTTTTTTTTACTCTTTTATGTGTTAAAATCATTTATTTGATAATTTATTAACTTATCAATAGATTTAATATTAGATAAGAGTATAAATTATGATCTTTATAAAAAAAAAATAAAAAAGAATTTTTGAAAAAATATTTTTTCAATAGATACTTTTAATAAACAAATAACACTCGTCTGCAGACTCTCGTCGAAGTACTGTCTCTGAACACTCCCTAAATTTCTTATTTACGTGATTTCACGAATCGAATCAGCCCACTCATGCTACATTATTCTACCAATTGCATCTGTCTACACATTTGAATTTACCATTCTGAGCAAAAAGTTGGATTAGTTTTTCTCAGCACTACGATGAGAATGGTAAATTTTCTAATCCATTACTCTTTGCACCTAAATATCATCATCGATTGTAGAAACTGGCTTTTACCTCGAGTATGTGTGGCCAAGTTTTTTAATACAATATTTATAGTTAATAAATAGTTAATGATTAGTTACTAATTAATCAATAAAAGCTGGTCTTATATTCAGATTCTCTGCCCTCAATTATGCCTTGCTCTGGTTTTATGGAAAATAATCCCTTTTATTTTCACCTTATTCTTGGACCAATCAAGCAAGCAGGCAATTTATGTTTGCTAGACGCTTCTCTACGAGAAAGAGAACAGATAATATATACATATATATATATAAATTACTTTATGATAAATATTTATTGTTTTTTTGATAAAATTTTTCAAACTAAAAGCATAAGATTTACTTTTTTCGTATTTATTAAAAATTTTTAAAATATTTTAGTTAATCAATAAGATTGTAAAGAAAATAGAATTTAATTCAAATTTACATAAAAATCTTCTTTAATTATAAATTATTATTTATAATTAAAATAAATAATATATAAATATGTAAATGTAATACTTAGAGAAAAAAAAATTTTCACAACAATATCAATAACATTTCATATCTTATTCAGTAGTGAATTTAGAGAGGAGATGATTATGTGATCGTCTTTCTCTTCTTTTCAAGAAAATTTCTTTGATTTTTTTCTGTGAAAATAAACAAAAAATAAATTTAGATAAACTCAATAGGTATTGCCACTAAAAATGTAATTTTTTACTTAAAATACTTCTCTTCCTTAAAAGAATTCAAGATTCGTCAATAATCTTATTTAATATAGATATGACAATAACAATAAATGTGCATTTATATTACCTTAATAATCAACAAGTCTGTACTATTGATATTTTATTTTCCTTCTCATCTGCTTTTATCATAGATATATGATTCATATATAAAATGTCCCTATATGTATGCGTGAATAGAAGTATACGAAAAAATAAATATCGCAATAACATTATCAATCATCCTATTACGATATATATTTCATATACCTTTTTATTATTAAGTTAATAAGATATTATTTATACCGCAAGAAAAACAAAAGTTTCTTTTGTTATAACTTATTATATAGTGATGAAAATGTGTTGGAGATTTTTATTGTTAATAAAAATGATGCAGAAATATCGTTTTGCTAAACAAATAGATAAATAAAGAATATTATTTAAAAAAATGTTCTTTTATTTTCGAAATAACATAAAATAATAAAATTAATTTTATTTAAAGTTCTGTTTTTCTATATAAATAGTCGATTTATCTTCTTATGATAATAAAAACCAAAGAGAAAAACAAAGTATTAATGGTATTATCGATAAAAAACATTTATTTCCTGTTTATCACGTATATATGCAGGTAATGATGATGAAAAATGACACATTTGGTACGGTGACAGAGCGCACAGAATAACGTAAAAAAAGGAATCATTGTCGGATGGTCTGTGATTCGTTGTTACGTTTTTGAGAGGGGCTAGATATATGTTATATACCAGTAGATAGAGAAAAATTTGTTCTCTTGAACTACGTTTTTGGTTTTTCGTTAAAAAGTGGCAAGTGGAAAATAGAGGGCGCTATGATACGAAGTTGATACAATTGACTGTGGAACAACAGGAAACTAGTAAGAGATAAATCGGATCGATTTCTGTTTACATCGTTGTTTTTCAGTATAATTTCATCTAAGAATCTTTTCTTTCATGCAACTGACGAAACAAATCGTGTAGAAAAGCTTTAACGAGCTGGTACAAATCTTTTTTAATCAAATTACATCAAGTAATACAAAAAAATTTATTTGACAAAAATAAATAATATTCAAAAATTTAATTGATAAAATTCAGTGCGCACAAAAGCATCAAAAAGTTAACAAAAAAATGAGAGAACAAAAAAGAAAAAAAGATGCTCAAAATTTACTTGGCTGGCTATGCGCTTTTGGTGTTCCATAAGTTTTTCGAAAACCAGCCCTTCGACGAGAACTTGATGTTTTAGGTACAACAGGTATTTTCTAAAAAAAGAAAATGCATAAGGAATGGTTGAAGCTTGATGAGAAACTTACAAAAGCTGAAGGTGTTAAATCATCTTTAGTGACCTTAAATTTTGGAGACGAATGTGCGCAAGGTGATTGTAAAAATAATTGGGTATGAGCAGAATTCTAGTAGAAAATGAATGAAGAAAATATAAATTAATTAGTAGAGGCACATACCAAAGATGTAGATGATAATCTTCGTCGTTTAGGCGTTATCATTTGAACATCATCATTTGAACAGTATGCATGATCGTGTTTGATATGTGATACTTGTGTAAAAGCCATCGCATTGGACGTATCTTCATATACAGGCTGCAACTGATATTCATCATATGAATCATCAAAAACCATATTTAAATGAGATTCATTAATACTCTATTATATGTGTAAGAAAAGAGAATTTTTTTCAGATTAAGATAAAAACTTAATAGTTGATAACCTCGTCATTCTTGATATTGCTAGACTGTGTTAAAATAGATGCGCTATCGAAATCATAATTATCTTGTGTGGATGTTCTGGTTAAATTCAATTCCTCATTTGTTTGTTGAAGTAAAAAATTATTTGTTTTCTATACGAAGAAAAATTAGAAAAAGAGAAAACAAAACTGGTAGCTAGCTTATCAAATAATACTTACACGATTTAAACAAAGTTCATGATTGCATTTGCAAAAAACTGTACATGATAAGTTATTTTTAAAGCATTTGCAACGGGTGCAACCAGTTTTGCATTCACCACACGTTTCAAGACGATAATCATTTGGTAGATCGTTTAACATAGACCACTTGATTTTAAAGCAATTATTAACAGATGAGTATTCATAACCACTTTGATTCATAGGAGGTGGTACACAGTTTGAATCAAGTGAATCTTTCCATATTTTTAGTTGTCTTGCACATCGTAAGCAATGTTCACGAAATACCATAGTAGAAGGAGGTAAACTTGTAGCAACATTCTTTCTAGATCGATCTTTTACTCGTATAGAAGCCACTAAAATAACATGAAAAAATATAATATAAGAAACAAATAGGAGAAAGTTTTGTAACACATAAGAATCGAGAAAAGTTTTTAATCATGCAGTAAAAACACTTACTCATTCCACGAAGATCGTCAAGTGATTCTGCTGAGCAGCCAGGCAAGTAGCAGTTGATAATAAGCTTCTCAGCTGCATCGACTGCATCATCACAAGGTGTTGCAGAACATAATTTAATGATTGATGAATAATGATTTGGATAATCAAAAAAACGTTGAAAAATTTTCTCTTTGCTAATATTTCGAATATAGGAAGTAGTATCACATCCTGATAAAGCATGTAATACGAGTAAAACATTAGGATTAATTGATCGACGACGAAGATCATTTGCAATGGTCTTGACATCGATATAGCGATTGGTTTTTGTATGTGTATTAAATGACTTTATCATAAGATGATGAAGAATAATGGATGCGCTAAAGGCGATTGCTAATAATACAACATCAACACTAGAATGTAACAATAATGACATAATTAACTCTTTCATTTGTCACATTGTGAATAAAAAAGACTAGTAATCATATTTAATCTAAATATCTTCTAGTCAACTTACTCAGATGATTGAATAAATACAGTCTTTTGTTGTTGATCAAGACTAATACCATTCATTTCTAACATTATTCGTGTACCAGCTTCAGATTGTGTCGATTCAAGAATATAATCTGCTACTGGTGCAGTTCCATTTTGTAATTCAATCGCTGTAGAATCAGGACCACTGACTACTAAAAGCCGACCTTTAGGTAAGCGTTCAATTGAATTTGTTTCCATCCAGCAATCTTTAACACAAGCAGCAAGAGCACTTCGATTTGATTGAATAAATTTTGAAAATGGATATTCAAGTTTATCATCACCTTTCAGATGATACATACGTTTCTCTAAATCATTTTCATATTTTTTGATAAACATTTTGTTATTTTTGTTATCACTACTCTCAAATACAACATCAATACGATCCTGAAAAGAAAGAAACAATATCTTATATTCATAAATAAATGCGAATAACTTACATAGATGTTAAATAGATTGTGTATATTACTTTCAAGTAATTGAAGCGCAAAATCTCTTATACTTTGTGAATTTGATTGAGGTTTTGTTTCTAATAAACTTGCACCATCAATAACAAGCGCACTTCCATGTGTTGAGATAGGACATGATGAATAAAATGATGATGGATAAAGTTTATGTAAAAAATCGATAATTTTACATCTACTTTGTTGATTTAATAAATTAATATTGTGTACATCGCAAAGAGAAAAAGGTACTGGTGAAAATTCATGTGCAAATAATTTTGACAGTGGTTTAATATTTCGTTGCTCAGCAATAATAATTGTTCTATAAATCTCTTCATCAGCCTTTTTCACCAGAGTGTTAAAATCTTCGACTTGTTTCACAGATAAAGATCCTTTCTTTGAAAAGTTACTAGGAATATATGTTGCGGCATCTTTTAATTCTAAATAAATACAATTACAAAATAAGTTCATTATTTTGAATACTTACTTAAGAATACCATATTTTTAAGCGGAGCATCGACAGGAACTATTTTATTAATCAATCGCTCGTTAATGAATGTTTCTAAAGCTTTTTCACCACGTTCATATAATGAAGTAATATTTGATATAATGTCATCATGAAATACTAAACCAGATTGAATTTTACGGCATTCATTATTAATCATGGTAAAAAGATTTTCGTGACGAAGTTTCTTGACTATTAACGATAAATCATAATGATCTGCTACTTGTCTATTTGGCAAACATTCCACATGACTATCAATTGAATTAGTTGCCGTTTCGACACCACATATTTCATGTAACACGGATGAAGTAATAGCACGAAATGCAAATGAATTGGTCCAATTGTTTATTGATTCACTACTTAATCTGCCATTAATACCACCTTTTCCCTTTCCATATTTGTTAATGGTACACTCAATCATTTGATCAAGTGCAATACCTTAAAGAAGAAGATAATTATTAAGAAGGAAAAAAAACATACTTGAGAATTTTCGATGAGATCTGGTAACAGCAAACGCTTTCGACATGCGCTGAAATAAATAAGGCGAACAAGTTTTTAAATCTAATAAATGTTGCGCGCATAATCGACTATAATTTCGATGATTTGTAGAAAAGAAAATTGGTGCAAATCGATTAAGAGCAGCATTTCTCGCTGAAAAATTACAAGTTCGAATAGATATATATAATTCAAAAAGTGGTTGTAATAGATTATGAAGAATAAAAATCCAAAGACGAAATGTAGAATTTTTTTGTGCAGAGTCAGTTGTCCACTTCTGAAGAGACATTCGAATGTCAGTTTTATTGATAGCATCAAGAAGATCTTGAAACCACTTTTGTGAGGTGCTGTAGTTGACAAATTCTGATGGTATTTCCTTTATTATTGTTCGTAATTGCTTCAAATTATTAGATGTTGATGTAGTTAAGCTAGTATCTGAGAAGAATGCCTCAAGCCAGAGCATTTGTAAAGCAGTATAAACTAGTTTACAGCACCTCAAACTTTTATTGAAATGATGAACCCTACAGGACAAAAACATATTTGATATTCTTGTACTTAAATTTGAATACTCACTCAAATATTGCACGTAAAGTAGCACCCTTGTGAATGTTTTCCAGAACATCTTCAATTCCAGATCCTTTAAGAATGCTCCAAATAACTACCATCATGTTTTTCATAATATGAAAATCTCCAGCATACACAAATACATTTCGAAAATGATCCGGTTTTTGGCGTTTTACCTACAAAGGAAAGAGAGAAAATAACAAAAATATATCAGTTGATCGCTTACCTTTAAACATGAACGATATATTTTTTCGTCTACAACTAGCACACCTTCTTTTTGATAACCGGAATCGATGAATAATTCTTTTGTACTATTAAGACATTTTTTTGCAGCTAATTCAGAACTTGGATCATCATTAATAGGTGTTAAAAATGCGACAGAATGAAGAGGTTGAGGTGCCGAAGATAAATAAGTAGCAAAAAAACCGGACATCAGTGGAACTTGAACATGATGTGGAAATGTAAGATAATCATTCGAAGACCGAGTAGTATCATATGCATATTTTATTAATGCATGAGCTAATAGCGGTAAAGATAAAGAATCATCGATAAACATTTTGCACGGGAATAAAGGATTAATAGTTAATGTAGTTGTAATGGGTTGTAAAGTATACATCTATTTAGAGAAAAAGGTTTTAAATACGTTATCATACTATTTATATATCTTTTTACGTAAAAACAACGACACTTACCGAAGAAGAACCATCAGTTTTCAAAACTTCATCTAATACGCCATTGAGGATATCTGACACTATAATTGGAATTTCATCATTTTCGGGTGTTGAAATAATAATTTGGTTAAGGATGTGAATACTATTGCTACCATGTAAAGTATCTGGGTTGATGTCAAAGTTATCAGCAACCTTGAATGTAAAATTCTGAGCATATCCGACATTTTTCTGATTCTGTCGAAAAATTGTAAATGGATTAGTTATCTTTTTAGTACTTTGTGCTGCATTATAATGAAAACGTCGAATTGTGTTGTAGCTGGTGGTGTGCCCTAATCTGTTCGTAATAGTTAATAATTGTTTCGATCTTTCGTGTCGGAAAATCTCGTTTCCCAAAAAATCTAAAAAAATTGTAGAATTATTTTTTGTAAATACAAGAAAACTTACAATGTTTCGGTGTGATATTCGTATTATTTTGTATATATATAAGATCATAACAAGATGAAGCTATCTGTAACCTTTTTGACGATATCTTATATATATCTTCATTCATCATATCGTAATACTTATATTCTCTTCTCATCTTGTCAAAAGATTTATCGCTTAAAGTTAATGTACCAAGAAAATTTTTTAATAAAAGTGGAACACAATTCCAATATAAATCTGGATCAAAATTAACTAATGCAGAAGTATCATCTTTGATTGTTTGAAATATATGTGCATGACTTTTTAATGAAGCACGAAGTTTTTCAATCACTTTAATAAACTTGTCACATATTTCTTTTTGATGATTGTTATCATACGTAACTGGTCGACTCCAAATAGGTGGTTTAGATAAAGCAGAACGAACATAAAACGATACATCAGCTAGTGCCACGAAAACACCCTATAAAAAGTTAATAAGAACACCTCTAATAAATATTTTGCTTTTTTTATAGGAGTATTTATCAAAACATGAAGGCTATGATTTTCGATATACTCACCTCACAGTTGCTGAGTTTTTCGAAGAGTAAGGTGTTTTTAAATTTGTTTTCTAGACGTTCACGAATTGAAATTGTTCGAAGCATAGAATTTGTGATGTTTTCTTGACGTCGACGAAGAATAAGTTCATATTCTGTGGCAATATCAGTCAAAGAAATTAATAATCCAGTTTTAAGAAGAGAAAATAACCAAGCACAAAGTTCTTGAAAACCATTACGATATAAACTACTTGATTTATTTCCTTCAGGACATGATGGAGATGATTCAATTGTAGCTCTTTTTGATCGAAGATTGTACTTCTTCAAAGCAGATTTCTGAAAAATAAGGAAATAAACTCAATGTTATTACAAAACATATCAAATACTTGTCTTTGAATACGTTGTGACCGACGTTGTTGTATTGATTTTATCTTATTTTTAAGATTTGTTTGGGCATTAGTATTATCACCATGGGTAGCGTTTGTTGTAATAATGATATTAGTTTTAGCAATATTAGGTGCAGATTGTTTTTCTTTGTCACACTAAAAAAAGCAAAAAGCAAATATTACATTAGTGAAAATACAGATTTACTGTTATTACTTCGAATTCTGTTTCACCTGTTGTTGTTATATTTGGACAAAATCGTTGCTCTTCTATTAATGAAATGCTTGTTGATCTCATTGAAGTATCGTTGTCGAAGTCATTCATCAAATGATCCACGAACATATTATCCGCTGCACCCTGGAATTGAACTCATAAAATCAATTCGTTATTATATTTTGCACTTACCCTATGTTCTTCAAATATTTCTAATGTTAAATGTTCTTTTTCTGTATTAATCGATGTAGCAGTTGTTTCATTTATTTTGGATGGGATTAAATTTTGTGGTACTTGTGCACGTGACAAATTACATGTTGCATAATTGTGATCATGAATAATTGATGAATATAAATTTGGTACTTCAATCGGAGGAAAATCAGTCATTTCGATAAGAGATATATCTTGATCTGATAAATCAAAAAGTAATCGTTTAACATCATGGTTTTTTCTCTTTGGTGCTGTATTCTAGAATTGAAACATCAAAAAGATTCATATTCTACTAAATAAAATATTAACTTAACTTACTTCTTTGTACTCATTCGACAGGAAATTAAATGAAACATCCATACTAAGATCTTCTTTTGAATTTTCAAAACATAGCGACTTGTTAGATGAGTTGTTCCTGTTGTTAACACTAACAACGGAAGAAGAGTTACAAGATGAATTAAATGTAATTCTTGATGAATTATTTGTGATGTTGGTTAAAGCAGAATAAGAGTTTGATATTTTATTAGAATAATTTTTGATCCGTTTTGGTCGGCCAGTCTTGCAAAAAGTTGAAACAGTATCCACGTCGAAAACGAGAGATTTGTAACAGAGTACATGTATTTGTCTATTTAAAAGTAAAGCATTCAATTCTTTACCATGTCGATATTTATAACCTTGACGAACTTTTTCTTCTCTTTCTAAGGTGCAAATCTTGGTATATAATGAACGAGCATGTCGACCTCGTTTACCACAAATAACACAAATAATAGTTTTCGACGGCATTTACCTTGATGGGACGATAAATATCAAAATAATCGAACAATATGCATTACATTTGCGGACGTCATGATTTTCTCATTTGTCAAATGAATGAAAACAGATAACGTTATTACTCTCAATAGTCAATAGAATCAATAGAAACCTATTGGTTAAATAGAGATGGTATTGGGTGATAATAGCCACCAATCAAAAGTGATCTCGTAAACCTGACTTGGGCTATCAAATTCAATCTGAATAAAATTACTTATTTACTAAATCAATGGAAGTATTCAGTATAAGAACTTCGGAAAAAGTGGCAAGAATGTGGCGCCCTCACGAAGTGCATTTTCCGACAATGAATTGATGATTCATCACCGTGTGAGAACATACCAATTAGATAGAAGGCTGAGCGAATAAAGCATACAGAAAAGAACAAATCAATATCAAATGCACTACGTGTGGCGCCCTCTAAGAAATTGAAAAGGACCTAAGTTAAAATTAATATCAATCGATGTAGAAAATTTTTCTCTATCGAACTGCGTCTTTAGTTTTTCTCCAAAAAATGACTG
Organism: Macrotrachela quadricornifera; assembly: GCA_022393335.1. Classification (NCBI taxonomy): domain Eukaryota; kingdom Metazoa; phylum Rotifera; class Eurotatoria; order Philodinida; family Philodinidae; genus Macrotrachela; species Macrotrachela quadricornifera. The sequence goes on along the minus strand of JAJEKB010020956.1, from coordinate 165,635 downwards.
GAATATGAAATCGCAAAAATATTACGACCAATAGAAATATAGATCAGTAGTGATGGTGACGTTATCGAACCGAAATGGTAACACAAAATAATGCTTGCATTTATTCAGTGAGAAATTCTATTACTAGTTAGCTTTTAATCAATACATTTGAGATATATTTTAACTTTATTCAGGATTTGATCATCAAATTTATTTATACCATAAATAACTAAATTTACAAAAAAACAAAATAATCAAATTATCATAAGAATAAATTATTACAATAAAACACAAAAAAACAGAATAAATTTATGAATTGTTGTTTTTATTTGATTTGATCTTTATTCTATAGGTTTTTCTAAAGACACGTGTAGATGGACTATTTATTCGTGATGGTACTTTTGATGTTGTCTGACGAGGGAACCACCCGAGGTGATAAAAAGCTTTTCGGTCGAGGATATGATAGTTAGATAGGGCATACCTAGGAGTGGTATACCCTAAGTTAGTATGGGCGCAAGTTGAGATCTGGCTGAGATATCGACTTTTTACTTGAATTTGCCTATAGGACCCCATCTTCTCCATAAAATCAAAGTTTTGAATTTTGGGGTGAGACTTTGCCCATATCAAGACCTCAGCCAGAGTAGTTCATCCACAAAGTTTCAGAATTTTTGGACTAAGCATTCTCGAGATATAATGCTTTCAAAATATCCATGCATACAACAATATGTGTAAGAACTATGTTTACGCTAACAGGCTCATATCTCGGGAACGCTTAGTCCAAAAATTCTGAAACTTTGTGGATGAACTACTCTGGCTGAGGTCTCGATATGGGCAAAGTCTCACCCCAAAATTCAAAACTTTGATTTTATGGAGAAGATGGGGTCCTATAGGCAAATTCAAGTAAAAAGTCGATATCTCAGCCAGATCTCAACTTGCGCCCATACTAGCTTAGGGTATACCACTCCTAGGTATGCCCTATCTAACTATCATATCCTCGACCGAAAAGCTTTTTATCACCTCGGGTGGTTCCCTCGTAAATGATGGACGTAAAAAATCATAGTTTTATTTGTAAAATCAGTATATCGACAAATATTGTTGAAGTTCTACTTGCTGTTGATGATACTTTTGGAGTAGAATGGGAGTAAGGGGATAAGCATGACAATAGACTGCTGAAGATATTCTGTAAGAGAGAGAAAATTAGAATTTATTAAAGAAATTTTATAAATCATTACCATAGATGTAGATGATGTTCGTTGTCGTTTTGGTGTGTTTTGTGGATCAATTAAGTTCTCATCATTTGAATCGACCCTTGAATAATTGTGATGATGAAATATACGATGAAACGGATCAATATTTGATGTAGTACTGGTTATAGAATCGAGGAAACAATAATTCATTGCACTTAATTCAACAATTGGATCAAAGTCAGCAGCACTAATATCCAAATAGTCGGTCTGCAACACAAAAAACATAAATAGTTTCCTGTTTTATTTAAAATAACATTTACCAGATTATTGTTAAGAATATCATCAGATTATGATACTAATATTGAAAATTCTTCAGAATTTATGCATCCTGATGCGAAACCATCCGTAGAACATGTATTATCATCATTATCATTATTTGAATTGGTCGAAGGTCATGGATTAACATTCTAAATAGAAAAAAAGAAATAAATCTAATGAATTGTATAAAATTTAACATTTACCTGAATCTTGGATTGATTGTTGCATGAATTAATGTTACATTTGCAATATACAGTACAGAAAACCAAATTCTTTCGGCATTTACAACGATTGTAGTTAGATTAGCACTCGTCACAGCAATCAAGTCGTGAATCAATAGGCATATCATTAATCTTCATTTGAGTAGGAGTAGCAGCATTTTCATATCCGAAACCAATCATAGGTGGTGCAATTGGATATGAATCTAGACAATCAATCCAATTCTTTATTTGTCGTATAAATCTTAAACAATGTTGATAAAAAGCTGCTGATGGTGGTGGTAATGATGAAGCAATACTGTGACGAACACGATCTTTAATACGAAGTTCAGCCACTAAATATACATAAAAAGATTTATAAATAACTATAAATAGTACTTTAAAAAATTAGCTAATCGCTGAACTTAGTCATAGCTCGAAATTCTTCAAGTGAATGAGCAACACGATTAAATGAATAACATTGAATAACTAGTTGTTAAGCACCATTAATAGCATCATACGATGGTGGAGCATCAGTTAAACTATTTATAGTTGAATATCCGGTTGGGTTATCAAAGAAACATTTAAATATCTTTTTTTTGTTTTGTAATATGTTCAATAAATGATGTGGAGTCACAACCCTCAAGACCATGATGAATAAGAAGAGATATTAGATCAATAGCTGAATGTCTAGTTCAGTTGCTATGGATTTGACGTTGATAAAAGTATTTGTCTTTTGTTCTGGTATTTGTGGATTTTACTATTAAATGATCAAGCATTACGCAGATTCCAAATCCAATAGCTAGTAGAATAATATCGGTACTAAATAAATAAATAAATCATATAATATTATAGTGTGTTAGTATATAAACAAAAAAAAAGTATTGTTTCACTCACTCTGTGGCATCCTATGAATACTTAGATAATATTGATAAAGACTTATAATATTGTTGTGCAATAATATTCTTGTATCTGCTTCCATTTGTTTTGATTCCAATAGATAATCAAATTCAGATGCATGGCAATGTTGTAATTTTACTGCTGTTGAATCTGGACTACTAACAACTAAAACACGTTCTACAGGTAATAATTGAACTAGATTCTTTTGCATTTAAAACTGGTGTACACATTCAGCAAGTGCACACCGGTTGCAATGAACAAATTTACTAAATGGTGATTCAGGTCTATCATTACTTCTCAATTGATAAGCACAGTTTTGAGCATCATATTGGCGTCGTTTGATAAATTGTTTAATGTTCTTGCTTTTATTATTATCAAACACGATATCGATACGTTCCTAGAAGATAAGTAAATAGAATTATAAATAATAATAAACGATCAACTTACATGCTTTTCAAATAAACATATTATTATGTTTTTTAATAATTGAATAGCATAATCTCTAATTGTTTTCGCTTCAGGATTTGGTTTTATTTCTAATATAGAACCAGCATCAATAGCAACTGCACTTCGTTCAGTAGATACTGGACATCATTTTGAAATTGCTGATGGAAAAATATTATTTAAGAATGTGATTGTTGTTGCTTTTTTTTGTTGATTAAATAAATCAATATTGGATGGATCATATAATGCTAAAGATACTGGTGCAAATTCATAGGCCATAAATTGAGATATTGGTTGAAGGTTTCGTTGTTATGCCACAATGATCGTTCGACGAATTTCTAAGTCTGCTAACTTCACCAAATGATGATAATCTTTACAACGACGTTTAGTTGGTTCAGCAGCTAATGAAGGTACATATGTATCAGCATCTTTAAGTTCTATAAATGAAAATAAAATAAAATTGTTTTAATCATATATAATTTGTATAAATAACTTACTAAGTCTGTGTATTGCTTTGAGTGGTGTGTCGATCGGTACTGTTTTATGAATTGATTGTTGATAAATATAGCTTACCAAAGCTTGTTCACCATGTTCATGTAAAGAAGTAACATCTTCAATAATATCATTATGAATTAAAAGACCTGACATAATCTTCCGCCGTTGTGGATTTGTTTAAGAAAATAATTGCTCACTTCGTAATTTTCGGATGATGATTGATAATTCATTATTATCAGCTGCTTTTCAATGTGATGAACATTCAACATGAGAGTCAATTGAGTTGTTTTCTGTTTCAATACCACAAATTTCTTGAAAATTTGAAGTAAGAAGTGATCGAAATGCAAAAGAATGAATCCACTTATCGATTGACTGTTCATCAAGCCGGCCATTAATTTCACTAATTCCTTTTCCATGCTTGTTGATCGTGCATTCGATGGTTTGGTCGAGTGCAATACCTACAATAATCGTATATCTATATTGACAAAATCAAGACACAACTTACTAGAGAATCGACGTTCAGAACGTGTAACTGTAAAAGAACGTGATAGACGTTCGATTAAATAAGATGAAGACGATTGTAAATCATATATTTGATGTGCGTAAAGTCGGCTGTAATTTCGATGATTCGTTGTAAAAAATAATGGAGCAAACTTACACAACGCAGCATTTCTTCCAGGAAAATCACAGATACGAATCAACACGTATAATTGAGGAACAGGTTGAAAAAGATGATTAAGCACAAAATACCAAAGACGAAAGGTAAAATTTGTTTTTCGTGATTCATCAGCCCATGTTTGAATATGTTTTGAAATATCACTTTGTTTAATATCTTCAAGTAATTTTGAAAACCAATCTCGAGCAAAATTATCAGATGTACATTCTAATGGTATTTTATTCATTATTGATTTAAGATGATGAATACAATTGATTGTTTCATTGGTAGTAAAACATTTTGATTCAACAATAACTAGTGATATTACTACTCGATCAAATACTGATTCAACATCAAAAGTGCATAAAGCTGATGTAACAACTATGAATAATTCTTTATCAAATGAAGAATCATATGAAGATAATGCAGAATATATACTACCTTCACTTACGATTGTGAGAAAAAGAAAAGTTAACATTTCAATTTCAATAATGAATAATCAACAATCATTACGTAAAGGTTCAGATGATGATGTTGGTGGACACTCATTTAGTCTCATTACTTTTCGTGCCTTACACATCGTCCCATCTGACGAGTCACTGCGACAACTCTACTTAATGTACAATACCGTATACTAGGATCTTTTACATTGAATTTATTAAACATAGCGAAGAATAAGTAACAATTTAGGAATTTAGTTTGACATTAGCAGCCACACGAGCTATATAGTCGTTAACAAATTCAAAATTATAAGAACTGACAATTCGTTTCAATCTTGAATCAAGAGTTGCATAGATCTTCTTTTTGAGTTTTAAGTCTTAACCAACTCGAATTCGCTCGATATCCATTTCAATTTTTGTTTGTTCTCGTAAAATACACTTTGCCAGTCTAGTTACAGTAGGGTGTTTGATCGATACACGATCATTGAAGGCTCGATGCCATCCTTCGATCGAGTTATTCGAACTAGGAAAATCTCGGACGACACGATCGTATATATTCCATATTTCTACTGAAACCAGAGGCTTCATTCGTCGACTACCTAAAATCAGATGATAATTTCGATTTGTAAGAGTAAAAAATGATACCTGTATTTACCTCGTATTTTCTTCTGCTCAATCTATGTTTTCTCAAAATATTCTAATAGCTCATCAGCATCCTGGCCAAAATCGATGATCCTTAATGAATAAGCTCTGGTGACATCAGCAGTCGGTACGAATTCGAGAGCGATCAGTTTAATTACATTCAATCGAAATGCCTCGTCGTTCACATACTTATTCTAAAGTTCTACTGATTGTATACGGCGCCAGATGCACTGGCTCAGATGAAACAGACAACCTACAGACGCACAAAAATTAAACAATGAAATATATCAATATGTGCGTCATCAGTACCATTTTAGACAACATTAGAAAAATATTTCGTAATTGACTCGATTGTTGCCTATTCAAAGTCAAGTAAAATTGAATCAGGATCAAAATGAAACTCCAACAACAATTTCTCAAAGAATTGATCATAATCTCCACTACTTTTATCAATAGGCAAGGCATACACTAATAGTACAATCTGACACATGTATCAACCATGGACTGTAAATAATTGGAAGAGCTCCGTCGGACACACCTGAAGAAAGATAAGTACATACAGCGATCAAAAAGCTTTTTACTCACACTAAACGTGTCATCGCAATACCGATGTTTGCACTCACTCAGCACACTCATATTGGATTTACTTGTGAAAATGATCATTGCTTCGTTCTCTTTGAGGATGAAGTTCTTTCCATGATCCGTTTGCTTTAAAATTTGAGATAACTGACTGATGATATCAAAAAGAAGTAGTGGCCTCTGACGACAAATACATCGTGAGAGAGCTTCCGTTGATGGAAGGTCTGCTGCAATACTCACTGGTGCTGTACGTAAGACATTATGTAAAATTATACTTGTTGCCTCTTTAGATGATACACTACTTTCTTTAATTTCATTTGGAATTCGAATTACATCAAGCCGATATAGGTTTGATGAATGAGGATGACGTGATGGTCCTTGAAGTATAGCATCCATTGTTACATTCGTGTGGCAACAACTTGAAACAAAATCCAAAACTCAACTTACGTTAGAAGAACTCACTCATTAACACTTACTCTTATAGTCACGGCTTTCACATCGAAAAATACGTTTTTCATCAGTCACTCGATGTTGCGTGTACTCGAATCCATCATGATAGACAATCGGATTTCCTAGTTTACTTTTCAAAATTTGAATATCACCCATCGTATTGTATGAAGAGCAGCATTTGGTTAATAGTGAGAAAGAAATGAATTACTATTAGATCACGTAAAAATCGATTTGTATTATATGTTTATTTGAACTAAAACCGATGTATTTATAGGCTCGACCGACAAAGGAATACATAAATATAAGAGAGAGATAGATGCCATGAAAACAAAGAGATAGTGATTACAGCGACCTGGAGAAGATAGTACGAAGAGAGAAGAATATAGAATATACAGAATGAATATACAAGTTTTAATGTTCGATAACGGATACAACGATTTTATGGTCAAAATGAAGGAAACGCTTATAATAATTACGTAGCAGAAAGATTCTAGTGCTTTCACTAAAGCGAGTAAATCATATTACAGAACGAGTAGAGACATAGTGTATGGGTCAAACTATTAAGGGATGAAAAGTAATGGGACAAAATGCATAGGTGCCTCCGAAAACCACTACATGCTATCATAATGAAGGCTCGACTATCTACAGCACAAAACCCTGTACATGCTCGTGTAACACGTAATTTTAATCGTTTTGGAATTGGAGATTCTTTTGAAGAAGAATAAAAATCATGAATTGTTTGTTGATGAAAATTCATTAATTTATCTCTTCGTTGTACACATGATTTGAAATGAGAGTTTAAATTGTTTGTACCACTTGCTGATGTAACAATTAATAAGGTTTTACAGCTGTTACTGGACGCAAATTGTTGTTGATGATCGTTCATGAAAATATGATGATAAGATTGCCACTATTCACTTCACTTTGATGTTATTCTCTTCTGTACAAATCTCACCGATTCATCACCATCTCCTTTCAATTTTTCAAGCTCTTTTTTGTCAAAATGTTTTTCGACATTATTTCTGCAATTATGTTACAGGTGGCTAACTCTACGTCGTTGGTTAAATGATAATAGGATATCAAAATTCCTCTCTTTATTCATGAAAAACTATCACCTATATATAGGACGAAATATCATCCATCTTTAGGGAAAATCCAATAGATGATTGAAGGAAAACGATCAGAAAAATTCTACTCATAAAAAGACATGACACATAAAAGAGATATAGCTTGAGAAGGGAAAAGAGGAAAAATCTAAGTATATATACGATTCACAGCTAAGGAAAAAAACAAACAGATGAGCTAATAGGAGAACGAAAGAAAAGAAGGAAAATACTAGATGATCCTATATGTGAAATGATAGCGAACGAATATTGTATTTGTTCGCTAACAAATTACTAGAAGATCCTCAGAAAAAAAACAATGAAATTTATAGTAATGAAAAGCACACAATTTCCATTAGTTTACTGATTCATCGCGTGACAACCTACTCTGAACACGAGAATGATCGCGATGTCACCAAACTACGCAAAAAATTTCGGAGTTTTTTGGAGTCTGAGTCAGAGTTGGAGTAAAAAATCTTCACGATACAGTTCACTACTAAAAAGATGGCAATTACGTGCATATGACGGTAAAAGTCCTTTGGATACTAAAATAATGATAAATTAAAAAATATGTAAGTTTTTAATTAGACGGTATTAATGGTAAGTAGATTATCATTTTCTGCGAATAAATGAACATTAGGTGCTCGAGAAAAGATCTCTAAAGGTATTCTCACAGCTTTAAAGTATCTCGAATCACAATCAGTTGAAAAACCGACTAGTTTTATGTTTCGTTCTTTGTATTGATTATAAATATAAATCCATCTGCGTATGGTATCAAACGCAGAATATTTATTATTAATTCCATAAGCACTTATAATGTATAGTCTCGAATGAACTAACAATGTTACATCTGTTAATAATGGTTCAATTAAATGAACGTTGACTGATGTAGATTTGTCAATAACTTAGAATCATTGCTCAAGTTCGCTATAACTGTTGGCCTTAAATCGATTTATAACGGGTAAACCATTGTTTAATGGTGAAGTAAATCCGATAAAACAATATCACTAATAGCATAAGACACTGAGCTAATCATTCCAGTGGCGCCTTCAAACTAAATCAAAAAAAAAAAGATTAGCAGTAAATATCATAGAAAATGTATGAAAAATGAGGACAACATCTATCTTGCATTGTTGATTATTTTATTGATCCAGAAGGAATATAGTTAACCATTTGGTTACCGACTTAAGAGAGAGAAAGATCCTCTTTAGAGAATCGTTATAGCTATTTCTTTTTGATTAGTGTTTACAAATTTATTTTGGATAATATTAAATTTTCTGTGAGGCACAAAAATCTTTGAAGCAACTGAGAATAGAAAGCTCAATACCACATTCAGTGTATTAGTAACGCGTGTTACTTCGTTTCTTTTCACGCCATTCGGCATTTTTGCAGGCATACCATCTTCTTTAAGAAGTCTGATTGCTTTCATTGGAAGGAAGCAGAGACGGAAAATGTCTAACAGTCAATCGCAATGGATAAGTATTCAACGGCTTACCAATATGTGATTTCTTCGATTCACACTTTGTAGCGAGTTCTCGTATAATTTTTAATGTAAATTTGGAACCATATGTACGACAAATGGACTGTTCTTTATATATAGCTTTTTCTAAATCACGTTTCTAGAAAATGCCAATATGAAACGATTGTATCACATGCTTTAACTGCCGAAATTATGATTGAATACGTTAATGCTAGATACTGGAAGACCTCATGCCATTTATAAACGGCAGCGATAATCATATAGTTAAGTAAAAGTTTGCGGATCAAAATTTAATAATAATATTTGTCAACAAGCAATGAGATTTTGATCAAAATAAATATTTAGACTTTTTTTTTCAATGAGTTTCTCACATATCTGTAGTTTTTGGCTAATCTTGACAAACTTTTCTATATCGATAAGATCCATTTATATCTTTTATATTTTGCAGCTACCTATCGAAAAAAAACATTTTGTGATTTTATTGAATCGAAATAATCTTTCATTAGATCAAATCGAAATTTACATTTCTTTAACCCTTCGAAAGCCGGTGACCCATTTTTGGACCACCTGTTTTTCAGCAAAGAAAAGTGTTTATTTGACATTAAATAATTAAATATATGAGGTTATTATAGTCATAAAAAACTGCATTTTTCATCACATACTTTTAATTTTTTCTCTCCTTTCTTGATCTCACATATAAATTCTTTTCAAATATCTTTTGTTCTTGCTATTAAGATACCGTGGCGTCATAATTTCTCTCTGCTCTCTGACCTTTTGTTTTTCGAGAATATTCTCAACCTCTATTGGGTATATCTATTCTTGTTTTCATTGAAGAATTTACATTGTTTTTAAATTTGCAAAGCACATCATTTTGGTTAAAGTGGGGAAAACTCTCTGCTTCTACAATGAACGCATAAGTCGTAGAAGACCTTCCTCTAAAAGTATGTCTAAAGTAGCATTACTAAAAATTGTCCTTAGTTTTGAATGGAATGTATTTGTTCGTGAAAAAAAAAAGATGTGCTTATTGTAGCACCAAGGAAGCAGATTTTTAAACCAACATCGAATACTTTACTCGTAAACTGCCATTTTATCCTAAAAATAAAAAAAATTGTTTTTTGATTATCACAAGATTTTTATGCAGCTATTTTGAGTTAAAATAAAATAAAAAGGTTGAAAAATATTTTTTTCATTTAAAAAAAAACTGGCCCTCAAAAGGTTAATACAGATCGACAAATTCAGTTCAAGTTCAGTTCAAAAGAATTGTTCAAACATAACATCTATACTTTCCTTTAATTTATTATTATATTCAATAAATAGAAATGTTTAAATGGCTTGATAAATTAGTATTATTGATTATAACTTTATCTTTGTGTATAATTATCTCATATAAAAACATGTTTTAATAAATAGTATAAATATTTTCTCCTTGTTAGATGTTTCTGTTATTTATTTATTTATTATAAAAATTAAGATTTTGATGGTAATTCCGTATAGTTCTTTTATAATTGTAACTAATAGACTTTAAAATATACGAATACAAGATATACGCAAATAGAAAGAACAAAATAAACACAAAGATTTTTCTTTTCTTTCTTCTATAAAAAAAAAAAAGAATTCTATTCTGGAATGTGCATATGTTAAGATAGCTAATGTCAAAGGATCATTTTTTATTCTGTACAATACAGAAAAAAAAATAAACCTAATAACCTTTTCTTTATATAACGAAGAAAATGTGTTATTTTTACCTATTCTTATATACGTTCTCTAAATAAATCAAGTTTAATTTAAAATGTTGCCATATAATAACATCTTATATTCGAATAAAAATCGAAAAATTAAAATACTTAATGATCAATGTCGAATATGTAGTGCTTCAGCTAAATATTTATATTTTGGTGTTATATCATGTGAATCATGTAAAGTATTTTTTAAACGAAATGCTAATACTAAACAAGTAAGTTAAGTATTTTTTGTACTTATTTTATTCTATGTTATCTCATTTAGTCAAGACTTAAATGTAATTTAAATAATCAATGCGAAATTAATATTAATACTCGACATATATGTACTTCATGTCGACTTGATAAATGTTTTAAATGTGGAATGACTACTGACAAATTTCGAGCACCGAGATCGGTTAAGTCAAATGAAAAATCTCTAGTTAAAATACAGAAGCAACATCAACCAGAACAAGTATGATTATTCATATAATAATTTCTAACATTTAATTACTAGGTTGAAGAAAAAGTTCGTGCGCCGTGTTAAAATATATCACGTGATTTCCGAAACAGCCACTATATTTTAACACGACGCACGAACTTTTTCCTCAACTTAATATTATATATACTTGTTCTTTAGCTAAATTATTTTAATAAGAAAAATTTTTACTTATAGAATTTTTAAATGAGATTTTTAATATTTGTTTCTTTTCTATTTCAATAATCATATAAAAAATACAATATTGTCAATGTAGTTATAATTATAAAATAATTATTTTATTTCTGTTATAGTTATCAACATTAAATCTTTTACAATCCGATACATCATTATTAGATAAAAATCAATGGATTCTTCTTTCTAATTTAATTAATAGTTATAATGAATCAAAACTTTTATCAATTAGTCAACATTTAATAGATACACATGAAATTTCACAATATAATTATACAATATATCAATCACTTGTACAAGATTTCACAGGAACTTTGTATGAAACAACAGGCAGATATCTTTGTTCAAATGAAGATTTTCGTAAATTATCATCTGATGATCGTTCAATAATCCTCCGTAATGCTGCTGATAATGTATCATGTATAAGTTGTCAATTTATTATGCATTATTTTCATTTATTAGAACTTAATGCTTTTTCAAATGGTCTTGTAACAGTGTATGGAAAACAGTCAATTGATCTTCATCGTTGGGCAATGAAATTTATTGATCAAGATACAATATTAATTAAATTAGCATTTTCATTATTTGCTCTTTCTGGAAATGCTTATTCATATTATGAAAATGTTTTAGAATATTTACCTAGTTCAACAATTATATTTGAAATTCAAAATAAATATATTGAAATAACATGGAAATATCTTATTTATAAATATGGTAATTATGAAGCTATTAAAAGATTTGTTAATTTATTATCTTGGCTTTTAGCTTTAACTATACTTATATCTCATGCACAAACTCTTACAACTCATGTTAATGATGTTAATTCACTCGTTGAACAAACTGAACTTACACTTATTTTAGATGATGTTGATGAAATAATTCAAACAGAATCATAATCATCTCTATTCTATTATATATTCTATATAAAGATTTTGTTTTTCGTCAGTTATTATTAAAAATTGTATGATGAAAGAAGAAAAAAGAATTCATCTCTCTGCGATAAAACTCACCAATATTCGGTTTCATATATTTTCTGTTGAGCATCAACTTGATCGATGTAAGCTGCCTTCTAAACTTACTGCTAGATGTTTTTCCTTCTCTTATATCTCAAGCTGCCACTCGATGGGCATTTCGAGATATCATTCTGAGCCTTCCCTATCTCTGATGAATTCCGATCATTCAAAAGTTTTTTTACAGATCTAAAAAATTTTTATTTACTAGATCTATTTTCTTTTTCAAGCAATCGATATCTATCGGATATTTTTGCAGAAATGAAGGTTCAAACATATGTATTTACGATTACGAAGCTTACATAGGTCAGATGACCTAAAATGCAACGATTTAATCTCAGATAAATCTATATATTATCTTGAAATATATTTTTTTTCTCTTTGCTTTAAATATAATTTTAATTCGGTATTTTTTTCGAAAGCAATTCTTGGTATGTATACATGTATATTTTGCTATTGTTGATCGTAAATAATATACTGAAAAACAAATTTCATTACAGATAAATAGATTATGTAAAAAAAATAGTGGCGTAACCAGGGTAGGGCATGAGTGGGCGCCGCCCACTCACCTAAAATTTTTGAAAACCGAACTTTTTATTTTTACAACAGTATCTGTTTGGAAGCTATATATAGGGTGTCCGGAAAGTCCGTAGGGTTTGGAAAGTTTGAATATCTTCAACATTCTTCGCCCATATAAGCCGTATTTTTTTTCTGAGGATAGAGGACAGAAAGCGGTTTCTATTCATAAAGGAACAGTTCTTCTATCGTCATAAATCCACCAAACATTTCCTCACTATATTACTGGTTACTTTAATGAGGATTTATTCATCATTCAAGAATAACTCTATTGGTGTAGTTTTTTGCTGAAAACTGGATCACTTACGAAGTTTAGTCATTATGTCATTTCTCTTTGTATTTTGAAGCGTATAGAAAAGATACCAACACAAACGCATGTGAACATTAACTGTACTGCTTGATAAAAAGTAAAGCAATATTCTACGATATTGGACTATAGCTATGAGCAAGAAACATTTATGCACACTGTACTTATATAGTGAGGAAAAGTTTGGTGGTTTTATGGCTATGAATGGACTTTTCCTCCAAAAATGGAAACTTCTCTCTGTCCTCTATCCTCAGAAAAAATTCGGCTTATATGGTTGAAGAATGTTGAAGATATTCAAATTTTCTCAATTCTAAAGACTTTCCGGACACCCTATATGTGTTCTAGCAGTGGAACGCGACTTTGTGATTGACTTCGAGAAACTCATCGATGATTTTGCTGATTTGCATAAAAATAGTAGAGTTTTGTTAAAGTCAAGTCTTTGTAACCTTTGAATTCGGATATTTTCTTCATTTAATAAAAAATAGTAACATTTAAAGCGTAATTTTAAGGGTAAACAAGCTAAAGTCTTTTCGTAACGCGAGAAAAATACATGCTGCATCACTATATAAATATTATATAGTATTTTTAAAAATCGGTAGGGAAGCGCCCACTCACCCGGCAAATCCTGGTTACGCTACTAAAAAAAAAACGGAAACATCGAAAGTAAAATTAGACAAACTCAATTTATCTATCCCTGTTAAATATGTAATCTTAAACGATCTTAGGCACTAAAGGGACTAAAATATAAATCGGTAGTTTTAAATGAGGTCATGAACTAGTTCTTTATCAAAGAATGATCGAAAATCAGAATTATTTAAACACTCAGTATATTTAAGTATTATGAATCTAAGTTGATTATGATTTTTTTTCAAGACTGTCAACAGATTTATATCGTTGCTCTAGTTGTAGACAATAAATAATATTGTTTAAATCATGAAATTACATAAAAAACGCCTATAAAACAGAAGAAATCTCCGAGAGATCATAGAATAAAAGTAAAAAAATCATTCAAAAAACTGCATTTCTTGGATATTTTTCTCATTCAAAATTAAGATGAACAATCAAAACTATCATTTTCGATAGGTGTGTCCCATCCAGCATTCGATACGCTGATTACTCCGACTGATTGAAATCATATTGAGTAAGAGAAATGATTTTTTCCATAGGTCTCCTATCTTCGAGTAGTCGATATTTCGATGGTTGTCGGACGATCGAAATGTGACCGAGGAATCGAAAATAAATGTACAATGAAAAAATGCTTTTGAAAACCTCGACATTCAATAGTCGCCGACAAGTTCAAAATTCGAGAAGAACGAAAAAATAAATACCTTCAGGTTTTGACTACTTGTCACACTCATCATCGATTTTTCAGTAGACTTCACAATCAATCTGATTATTTATTATAAATAAAAATCAATAAAATAAACAAGTAGATCACTTGTGAATTTTTGTAATCGGTTGAATCCAATTTCTCCATTCAATTGAAAGAGAATGAAGTACCACCATCGAATGGGTAGAGTTAATATGTGCATTATTGAATGAGAATATGTGCCATAACAAGAAGCTATCATATCGTTAACAATTATGGTACCTTCGAATGTCAACGGAGCATATGCATAGTCATCGTATACAAATATCTTTTTAATGTCAATGACTTTCAATGGGCGTAGATTCGACGCGAAAACATAGTCACCCACATATACGTCTTGAGCAAATGAGTAATACGCATTTTTACCGTGTTTTGGAAGAATAAATAATGAATGCAATGGTGTCAAACGTAGCGGAGAGATGGATTCTGTTGTATAAATAGCGATTAAACTAATTGAACGCCGATAATGACGAAAAATAGCTAAGACAGCACTCGATACCACATCATTTTTTCTTTTAACATAGACTAGATCACCGACAGCAAGCTCACTCATCCTTTTTGATTGACCATTGGCCAGATGTACAGTAGCATTGGATGCAAAGCAGAAACGCTTATCTAAATTAAATACGACATTTAGAATATTTTAAAAGTGCTCCTCAGAGATTACTTGATTTTTTAGTAGTTGTTATTGATGTTGTAGTCGATGTCGGTGTTGTTGACGTTATAGTAGATGTTGTTGTTGTTGTTGTTGTTGTTGTTGTTGTTGTTGTTGTTGTTG
>JAJEKB010020956.1:114931-150325 GCA_022393335.1 Macrotrachela quadricornifera | reverse complement strand
TGTTGTTGTTGTTGTTGTTGTTGTTGTTGTTGTTGTTGTTGTTGTTGACGTTGTAGTGGCTGTCGTTGTTGTTGACGTTGTGGTGGTCGTTTTTGAACCAGAAGGTGTAAGAATGACGTATTTTAGCAACAAGACGACCAGAGTTGTAAAAAACATTAGACAAAGGAAAAAGGTTATAATAATTGTAAACCATTTATGATGAAATCTACGTTTTCGACGCTTTTGATTATGTGGGAGAAATGGGTCACTCCGATCATTTGATTTGGGCTGAAGATTTTTCATATTTTATCGACGACGAATTACCAATCGTAGACGGTGAATAATAAATAGTGGTATGCCTACAACTGTCACGACTGCTAGAAAAGGTAAACTAAGCATGTATCATATGTATAATATTCATTACCATACTCTTATCTTTGTATCAAAGGTTTGATATATAGTCATTTTGAAACAGAGTTATTTCTTAATGTTGTGCTTTTTCACATTCAAATGCTTATCTTGCCGTCAAAACACTTAAACATATATCATATGACATTATCGTCGTAATTTTGCCTTGCATTAAAAACATCTTCTACCTTTGATTCTATCGTCTACAAATAACTCAGTAATTACAACAGATATTTGTAAATAAACTTCTGGCAATAAAATGAAACATATAAAACAAATATGGAATTGTGTGAAAGAAATTACGGCAACTGAATATTCATCTGAGAGTGATGACGAACTTGACTCTACATTTGATGATCAGGCAAGTAGCATATACATTTTGGTTTGATGCCAGAATTGATAACAAAGACCGTTACAGGGAACTATTTTTTATCTGGCCTGTCTTACAAATGATTTATACGAATTTTTTGCTCTGCTCCATTCCTTCGACTAGTGTAGATATGCACCGAAACCGATATCCGACTGGGAATCTCAGATTCGAAATTTGGCCGCTACCAGATTAAGTACGTGTCGAGTCCGAACTTCTCGGGTTCTGTCATTCAAAGTACTGGAAATTCTCACACCTTAGATCATAAAGTCCTATATTATGAGAGGATGGGTGCCTTTGCGTCTTCATGTCTTATATAATAGGGCTGCCCTTAGGTGATCATCATCTATATATTAGGGGTATCCTTGGACCTAGAACGGCTCTATTATGGAAGTGCTTTTGGGCCCTCGATTGCTATACTATGGGTACAGATGCAGCAATACGAATACGACTCATAGCAAATGGTATTTCCTATGTTGAAAGACTAGAATCTAGACACCAGAACTGATCTGTTTGCACTTTTTCTTTTTGCCGTTAATATGGTACAAATCACCATTTTTTGGATAAATGATCACGTATGTATAGCACAAATGATAACGTAACCATGGCATAAATGACCATGTGACTATGGTATAAGCGACTAATTTTTTCGAATCCAAGATCACGTAACTACAGTACCATTGATCATTTCGACAAATATGGTATAAACGACCATATAGCATGCATAGTATAAATCAGCATATGACGTATAGTAAAATTTTGACAAGTGAATGAAACGAAATCCATAATTTTATGATCTATGAAAATAATATTATTTTGAATGTGATTTTTTCTGAGTATAAACAGGGTTAATTGTTTTGGCGTCCTTTTTTACTCAGAGGAATTTTAGTATCAGCTGTTTAATCTTAATCTTATAACTTTCTAGCACATGCGTGTTATTGTACCGTCAGCCTAGGGTGAAGTAAAACAGTTGTCGATGAGCGTTGATTGCTGGCATTGATGACACTGGTATTGTTACATCCTTACCAATAACATAGTAATTGACGATCTAAGGGTGCCCTCATAGCATAGTATTTGAGGATCCAAGGATACCTCCATACAACAGCCCTTGATGACTTTTGCTATTTCTGCATGGACACATAATTCTAGTTGACAATTTAAGTCAAAATACGATTTTGCTGAATCAAGGAAAGGATTCTTTATGACCGAATATAGCTTAATTGAGTAAAAAACTTTTACTACTATTCAACGACAGGTCGAGATTTAGTTTTTATCAGTTGATAGATGCACTTTCAATGTGATAAGAAATGATAAATGTACATAAAATCAAAAGACCTCATTGAACGTGATGAATTTGACAAAGTGTCATATCCATACGTTCTCATGAGATTGATTAAAAATATAAATTTATCTCTATAACTATTGTTCATTTCGATGTTCAAGGGTTATGGACATGTTTTGAATAACTTTAAAACAAAAAGAGAACAATAAGTTGGATTCTCAACACTATCTAGAAACAATATTACTGCAGCTTTTTATAAAATCCATGAAAAAATCTAGTCACTTGTCTTCTGAGATACAGTATCAGTAGATAAAGATGATCTTTATGTACTTTGAAAGCAATAAGCTTTCTAAACTATAATATAATGAATAAATAACCTATCTCTGTCTCTATCGATTAGCACAAGCCCGAGATCGATAGCTTCTCCTTCAAAAGATAAAAAGAATTTACTAAACACTACTCATCAACATTTTTTAAAATTTGACCAGCTAATAACTGTCATCCTATACAAAATCTTAGTCGTTCTCAATCCCATAACACGATTCATTAGTCTTTGGGTTTTTCTCTGCTAAAAAGATCATCAAAAATCATGCATTGAATTTACTTTTCTCGATTTTTTATTCCATCGATGTTTTCTATAATAAAAACTTTGAGAGACTAAATTAATTAATCGGAAAGAGACTCGAAGATATTTATGCAAATCCACTACAAAACTATATTAATCATCAGTAACATTTGCGCTATAAGAACTATAATCATCGTCATCATAATTATCTGGCCCTTTAATTTCTCTAACATGTATGTCAATCTCCTTGAATATAATGTCTCATATTAATCCACATATCTGATGTAAATGATTGCTTCTGTTGGAGTTCATGTCAATTAAAGTCAACTTCGTATTTCTATCAAATATTTATGCATTTATGTGATTGGCTTCGATTATTAAACCTGATAGCTATTAAATATGTACGCAGCAGCAAATTTTGACGCCTCACAGGACTCTTCCATGCATATCAAAAACTCGACTAACCGACCTCTGTAAATAGTTTTTCTGAGCATCCCCATGCCTACGTCGCCCCGTTCTGCTCGACTACCGTGAAATCCGAAAAAATTTTCTGTTTATAGAGTAGCATAGAGTATATCAGGATAGTAGAAATTCTATGATTCTTCCATCAAAAGTTATGACTGTTTTATAAAATTTTCAGTCCAATCTTAGGTATTTATGAGAAAAATCAAGATAGAAAATTTCAAGTGGAAACTTTGTTTTTAAAGTCTTCTGATCTTTACAATATTCTACAAGTTTTAGCCAGAAATTATATCTATTTATTAAGACATGTAGCTTTTAAAAAATAGTCGACTGCTACAGATGGATCACAAAAGTCGCGTTTATTTGAAAATTGAATATCTCAAAGACTGAGGATTTTTTTTGGTTGAAACTTTGAGGATATTCTAAAGATTATAAGACTTAACTAAAGACAAAATTTCAATTTGAAATTTTCTACTTTGATTTTTCCCATGAGTACGTAAGATTGAATAAAAATTTCAATAATATAGTCATTATGTTGAAGGAAAGTTCCATGAAAAAAACTTCTCTTGATATTTTTACTATCTTCATACATTCTATAGAATATGATAGAAATGATTCAAAATGGAGGCTATCATCTCGCATCACTCCTTCATAAGTTTAAAAATTAAATGAAATTAAGTTTATATTTTCGCTTGTTAATACAAATTAATAATCGAAGTTCAATATTATAAACAACAGAGAAAGAAAGAAACAAAGAAGCAATTAACTTGTTGGTAATAGGCCAGAAATAACGTATCAATAATTTTTGGTGATCTTCCGTCAATCCTCGAAAATATTCTCTATCTACTCAAATCTGTGCATATTTATCTCCACCCGCTCGTCGCCACGTGAGGTTCATGGGTCAAAAGGCGTAGATTGTACATTTCTGATAGTGACCGTCTTAAGGCGTATTCTCTATATTCGCTTCACGTTTGATCTCTCGCTGTCCATTTAGGGTATATATGAATTCTCTAGTATTGGTTCAAAAGGAGACAAAAGTGAATATAAACATATTAAAATAGACAAAGGTTTAATTCATGCGTAGTGAGCCACAACGCTTATGCATCAGAATTATATTAAATGAAACTATTCACGAACGCACTATTATAAGACAGACTATGATAGTATTCAATGAAAATATTGATCAATTGTCATAAAAGCAATTGGATGCATGGATTGTAATGGTGCTTTAGATTTTAAAAAATGTTGATAAGTAGCATTCAGTAATTTTTTTATATCTTTTGAAGAAAGTAACTATTTATCTTGGCTTTGCGCTAATCGATGGAGGTAGAACTAGACTATTTATTCATTATTATAATGAACTGACCACATCATAGAACACAAACTCAATGAACGAGTACAACATCCGGAGATGTGCGCTTGTTTGCTAAGTCTGTTATTCATATTGCAGTTAATAAAAACAATTATCTTCATCGTCCTATTTCGCCACTTAAGTTTCTCTTTTATATGTAAAAATTACAAATTGCATGCTAAAATTGTTACAACTCAGAAGAATGCAGAAAGGAAAGACTGAATATTTAGTTCTATTTAATCAATCGGAGATCTTTCTGTGAGTTAGTCTTAAAAAATGTTTTAAAATAAAGCATAAACGACTCCCTACGATTATGAATCGTAAATGATGCTAATTTTATTCTCTTTTAATTTTTATAGTCATAATACTAAAAATTCTTTTGTTTATATTTAGAGATTCATATCACAGACAGCTGAAAGTCAGAATTCATCATCTGACTGTACAATAAACAGCGATGAAAATAATTGCAAATTGTCACTGGCTACTCAACAAAACAATTCAACAAAGAAACCCATTTCTACTATGCAAAATTCAATGTCATCTACTACTATGGATCAAAATAAAAAAGTTTTAACATATAATCGTTTTCTTGACGTAGATGAAGAACCCAAAAAAATGTTACAACCGATTGAAGGGTACCAGAAATTCCCACTTGTATCTCTCGAAGAAGCCGTGAAACCTATCATTTTTCTTTGTCCTGACATAGAACGTCGTGTCTATATTGCCAAATCAAACTGCACAAAACCAGCACATGGACTTACTTGCGATGAATCGGCCGCAATCTATCTTTATACAATGGAATGGGATCCAAGTTCAGAATGTTTGTATGCTGTGTTAAATTCAACTCTTCGTACAGAGGATAGACACAAGTTGAAACCCTGGTTTTCTTACTTAAAGCTTTTTCTTACTGCATTAGATAAAATCCCATCCGGTAGCCTATCAATTTGGCGTGGAGTCCGTGTTGATCTTCAATCTGAATACGAAGTCAATAAAATCTACACTTGGTGGGCATTCTCATCGTGTACCAAAAACTTAACAGTTTTACAATCTGACTATCTTCTTGGCAAAACAGGAAAACGAACACTACTTAATATAGAATGTGAAAATGGAAAGGATATTAAGCTGCATTCACATCACGCTGGAGAAGAAGAAATTCTTCTTTTACCTGCTACTCAATTTATTGTTAAAAGTATAATTAAACCTTCAACAAATGATCCTGATTTCACTATCATTCATTTGGAAGAAGTCAAACCGAAGTTTCCATTGCTTGAGTCGCCAAATTAGCTTGCTTTCAAAACAATGGTCTATGTTAAAAGTAGTTCCATTTC
Source organism: Macrotrachela quadricornifera (assembly GCA_022393335.1). NCBI lineage: Eukaryota > Metazoa > Rotifera > Eurotatoria > Philodinida > Philodinidae > Macrotrachela > Macrotrachela quadricornifera. Next base: position 144,583 of record JAJEKB010020956.1, on the reverse strand, counting down.
AACATTTGTCTACCGTTCTGTATTTTTTCTTTTTATTGAATAAAAAAGTTTCTTAGAACAGCCTCTTTAGGGCTGAAGTATAGAACTCAGAGGTCTTCTTTAGCACTGTTACACTAATATAAAACATCGAAAGTGATGCACTTCTAACAAATGATGGTTGTTCTTATATGATGAAAAATTACCAGTTAATCATTCGATTTTATTGATTTCTGTATTTCGGATATATTTATTTTGCTTAAATTTATCTTTCAAATAATGAAAAAAACTAATATTAATCCATTTTTTTTTATAATGAATTATCCAACGTTTTACCATTAGGTTTTTTTCTCAATGAAATTTAATGTATGATAACTTAAAAATAAAATGCACTGAAGTCATGAAGCATCTTCAATTAATCTTATTTCACTTTATTTTCAAGTTATCATGCATTAAACTTCATTGAGATAAAAGAAAATGGACTAATATTAATTTTTTTTTCATTATTTGGAAGATAATACATAACTAACTACTTGGAAATTGTCCTATTGAAGGATCATGTTGAAGTTTAAAACTCATATGAAAATGTTTTTTTCCTCCCAAATATCTCTCTTTCCAATGGTAAAAAGAACAGTTCTCTAAATGTATTTTTTCGGGAGCTATAAAAAAATCAGCATCCATTGAACGTATGTTTTCTACTACTGATTTTGTGGTACAACCACACATAGGAAGTCTCATGAAAGAAATGTTAACGAAATTAATATTTCTTAAGTACAATTTTGATCTTCTACACAAGATACCTTTCATTTATTATTCAATTGTTTTCAACTATATCGGTTTTTCATATTTGCTGTAAGAGTCGGAGCCGGGAAAGATCGGAACTGTTCAGCTCTGTTTGTAAATAAAACCACGGTGAACCTGCGTGTTCTATTCTCTACTTCTTCGCGAATGTAAGGTATAGAGTAAACACTAGGCACGATTATTATGAAAATTAAAATGTGGCTCCTCATCAGAGACAATACGCAAACGTCAGCACAAAACAGAACACAATGATCTCGACAGCATCTTTCATCATCGGTTTGGCCTTTCTAACTTGAAATATGTGAATAATAATTGGTGATGATATCCATCTTTGAATATCTAATACTAGCTGTTGAGATGTCATTGTCATTCGAATTATATTTCGCTGAAGTAACTTTATCATGAAATCATTTTCAATTCTATTTTGAGAATCGAACAGACTGTAAAAAAAAAATAAGTCTGTGTGTTTGCACTCAGCAATGTATTGCAGTTTGTCATACATTTCTAATGTGTTGTGTTTTTCTTTTTCTCAAATACGATAAGCATAAATAAAGAATGTGAAAGTAATAGGATGTTCTGATGGTAATACGTGAATTGAGTTGCTGAATATTTATCTTTTCAGTAAAGAAAAAGAAAAAAGCAAAATGCGACTTTTCGTTTTGTGTTTATCTAACAGCATTTCGAAGCTCGTGATAATGACTTACAGTAAAGGCGCAATTCATGATTGTGATAAGGGCGAAGAGAATAGTATGTAAAACTTCTCAAGCTCTCCCACACCCCACCCCTCACCTTCATCTCTCTTATATTCCAATTTGGTTATATTTCCTTATTAGTAATTTTAACATTAATACATCGTATAATCTTGTGTTTTTTTTGTTCAAAATATATATTCATAAAATTATATTATTTAGATTATTCGTGAATAATTTCAACAATGTTTATTGGTTTATTTATCGTATGTACAATATTTTACATTGTTTATGAAAAAAAATTAGTTGTTATATTACCTCAAATAATATTTGAATGGTTTGGTTATACAATTACAACAACACATTCATTATATGTAACAATTGGTATAATATCATTATTTTGTTTTTTATTAGGAACACGTCGTGTATTTAAATGGCCAATATTTTTATTTTTTATTTCATTTGTACTTGCTGAATTAATTCTTTATATATTATTACGATATTTTATTCGTTTATTAGAATCAATATTTATTCAACCATCAGCATTAACTAATGCTGAAAATTATGAAGAATGGTATGAATATGCTCTTAAAACAGATAAATTAGATGGAAAAGATATATGGAAAACAAATTCAGAATCAAAATATTATAATGAAGATTTAATACGAAGATTTATTAATGAATTAAAAAGTTCTCGAGAATCGAATGATATTGAAAAACTTACTAAAATATTACAAACATGTATTCAAAAAAGTATGAATGGAATTCTTAATGAACAATTATATTCTAAAACATTAGTTGGAACAAAATATCTTATAGAAGAATATATTGAAGAAATTATAATTAGTTTAAAATATATAACAGAAAAAGTTCAAACAAATAAAGTTTGTAAAACACATGGTTTATCATCATCATCAATTGATTATTCTATAACAACTATAGAAGCTGATGAAATGTATAATAGTGTTACAACAAATGAATCTAATGAACTTTCATCATTATTATCAAATTCAAATTTAACACAACAATTTATTAATAATTTAACAATAAATAATTCTTCTACAGAAATTGTATCAATTGAATTTGTTTTACAATCTTTAAAAGCTATGAAATCTCATTATGGTTCAACAGCATTATGTTTATCTGGTGGTGGTGGATTAGGTCATTATCATTGGGGTGTTATACAAGCATTATTATCTTCTGGTTATTTACCTAAAGTAATAAGTGGTACAAGTAGTGGAGCTGTTGTAGCAGCTGTTGTTTGTACAAGATCAGATGATGAATTACGAATAACATTACAAGCTGAAAATCTTTTACCTCATTTAGATTGTTTTGATGCTCCTTGGATAGAACGATTAAAACGTTATTTTAAATATCGAGTTATGTTTGATAAAGATGTTTGGTTAAAAAAATTACAATGGTTTGCTGGTGCAGATAATTCCGAACAATTTGGTTTAACATTTAAAGAAGCATATGATAAAACAGGTCGAATATTAAATATAACTGTAACAAGTGAACGAAAACATTCTCCACCACTTTGTCTTAATTATCGATCAACACCAAATGTAACAATTGCATCAGCTGTATTAGCATCAGCAGCTGTACCTGGTTTAATTAATCCAGTTCATTTAATTGAAAAAATTATTAATAAATATGGTCAAATAACATATCGTCCATTTCATGATGAACAAATTAAATTTCGTGATGGAAGTTTTGAAAATGATATACCATTAAATACATTATCAGAAGCATTTGGATGTAATTATTTTTTAGTAAGTCAAACAAATCCACATATAATACCATTTTTTTTTAATGCACGTGGACAAGGTGGATTACCATCAGGTTGGCGTTTACGTGGAGGTGGATATCGTGGAGGATTTTTATTAGCATTTATTGAATTACTTTTAAAAGAAGATATGAAAAAAAATTTACGAGTTTTAGGTATATTAGATTTATTACCAGCTGTTTTTGAACAAGATTGGTCGTTTTTATTTTTACAAGAATTTCAAGGACAAATAACTATGGTACCACGTGCAAGATTAATTGATTATTTTCGATTAATTAGTGATATTAAAGATATTAATATTGTTTTACATTATCTTCAAGAAGGAAAATTAACTGCATGGAGAAAATTTAGTATGATTAAAAATCGAGAAAAAATTCGATTAACATTAGAAGATTGTATACAAAAATTGGAAAATAAAATTGAATAAACATTATTACATTATTTATATTTTTATATTATATTAATAAGAGTGTAAATATTCTCATATATTTGATAATGATTAAAGTTTTCTTTTTTTTTTTCTCATAAAATGTCTTTATAAAAGTTGTTAATCTATTATTTGTGCCTGTTATTTTTTGCGAAATTTTAACAAATTAAAAAAAGAAATTAAAGATTTATAATTGTTATATACAGTTCAGCTCAAAAGTTTTATGCCATTGTTTGCAATTTTTCATGGGATAGATCAAAAGATCATCATGAAACTGACCAAATATTCATAACTGATTTTACCCGGAGATTGTAACAGATTTATTCTGATGTTCGTATTCAATAGATATTCATTCAATTACTACAATGGCCATCTAACAGTTCGGATATAAATTAAATCGAAAAAATATGGTCGATAGTGGAATGTAATGTAGAAAAACGAAAACCTGTAAATATTGATGAACTCGAATCTTTTTTTAGCTGGAGAATTTCGAAATATTGATACTAATATTGTAAAAGATTGTGTGATGTCTATGAAAAGAACGATATTTATCACTTATTGATTGTAAAGGTGAATGAATGAATAAAATATTGAACTATAATGATATTAGATACTATTCGTTGTGGACTATCAACTTCTATGCGAAACATTTGAAGAGGGCTCGTGATTAGTCAACATTTTCCAGTAAAAAATATCAAAAATGTTTGCCTTGTTTTTCTTTCTATAAGTGAATAGATCAAATATCAAATTCTAATGTTGTGTGTTATTCGTCCTGGGCTATCTACCACACCATAAAAAAATTCGAAAAGTACTTATATAGAAAATAATATTTCTAGAAGAAGTTGTGCAAGTTTTTTTTTGCAAATATCTGTATTAAAATTGTACAACATCACTTCGATTTATCTGTATGCTTATATAGCAGAAATCAAATATCTATAAAAATATATGTCCTAAACATACTCTTAGTCACATCTAAAAATCAATTTGATTAAATGAGCGATGCTAGATGATCAAATTAGATGGAAGACATGCCAATCAATCATTAAATCGTGCATGTCCTGAATAACCAAAGATATAGACATAGTTGGACAATTAATATGACTATGGTTTTATTCTTTCATCGTTCTGGCCATAGTTTTTCGTAGGATAAAAACTATCTTTGACTGTACTCTGTAGTAATACTGTGTTTGAAAGTACGAATGTTCAAATGATCCAATTAAAAATTTCAATAATCAGAAAATACTTTAATTAACATGCAAAAATTTTCTGAATGAAAAATATGTGATTCCTATACTAGGATTACTACTTTTATGCGACAGAAGCTTACATATGTGGTCATTATTTTCCTCTTTATCTTCTCTATAAAAAAAACTTCTATCACTATGATTCGAAATTACCAGAAAGACTGTGTAAATGGTTATAAAACATTCACATAATATGATTTAAGACAGAGAGAGATAAATATTTATTTACTAGATTTGCGTTGATTTTTTTTCTCTATTCTTTAATTCCTTTTGATAACGAGATTAATATTAATTCTTTTATATTTAATTTGTTTTTTATCTATCTTTTAATTCCTTTCGATAACGAAAGTAGTATCAACTCGTGTATATATAAGTATTTTTTTTTTCGATTATACTTCATCTTTTAAAATAGAGTGATTGACATTTTGTTTTTATGAGTTTATTAATTTTCATAAATTTTTGAAATAAAATATAATAATCTGTTTTGATTAGCTATTTTTGTTCTATGTTTGAATAGTGACATATTGAAATATATACCAGAGAGAGAAGAGAACTATGCAGAATATTTACTTTCATCTTTTTACTCGACCAGTTTTTATCATTTTATTGAATTTCTAGCATGTAAAGTATATTACACATGATAAAAGCCGACAAAATATACGCTCAATAATGTATTAATTTCAAAATATGTTGTAGCTATTATCTTCTGAAATTTAAATAGAAATTAAGAAGCATTACAATATTAGCAGTTGAGTTCACAACAATTATCAGTGGAATTTTACACCTTATTATGTGTATAAACTCTTGCAGTCTGATGAATCAAAGCAAAAAATAAAAGTGACAAATGTAAGTGAAATTAACATCTCAATTTTTAACAATAAAACAGTACATAGATAGGAATATATTTACTGATCTATCCGTGTATGTTTCAAAAAATTTATTGCTGTCTTTTGGTTTCTAAGAACATCATTTAACTTCGAACGTATTTATACAACATCTACATTATGATCATAATGGACATAGTACACTCATCTTCTCGCTAAACGTTGTCTCTGCTTTCGACGAATCCCTTCAGAAAATGATTAAATTCTAGAGAATCGGTGTGACTATCCTTTGGTTTATCTACACCTATAGTTAAGTTGCTGGTAATTCATGTGACAATATTATTGAAAACCATCATGTCTTGTAGTAGCTGCTGGAAAGAAAATTTATCCTCTTTTCGATTACATCTGATGCTTTGACCAAAAACTGTTTTTTTAGTTTCAAGAAACATCTATATTAAAATGTTGCCATAGAATCATATATCAACTAATTTTATCTCAAAGGTTTCATTTATTTTGAATAATAATCGTTATATTCTTTCTCATTGTCATTCGTCAACGATAATCTTGAAACCTCGACTTGAACAAGTAAAATAAGTTCTACTTTACCACTTCGGTGACATTTATACTGTTAAAAATTAGATGGTAGTATATAATAAATGAACCTCACAGTATTTTTTTTTATTTGATCTTTCGAGTTAATTGGTTTTTCAAAAGATGTGCCGTCTAAAAGAGTAGCTAACTTTCAAAACTAACGGGTATTTTCATAATGATAATGTATATACAATTCCCTCTTTGATTATCAGTGGACCTTTTTTTGAAAACATTCTCAGTTCGTATTTTTTCTAGATCTGTAATCAAAATATCTAATTTAATATATTTATATGATTGTTATCAAATTTTCCAATGTGCATTCAGGGATCTTTTCTTGTCAGACATAAAGAAGAACATAAGTTCAACTACAGTTGTAAGAAGTCTCGAAAAGAATGTTCCACATTTCATTTTGATATTTTTAGATGTCTTTTCGCAATCATTTGCTTGTAAAAATATTGAGATATTTACTAGTTAATTGTGATGTTTGTAGAGTATGAATGTGCATCTGTTCTATAATCATCAAATGAGCTAAAAGAAAACATTTCAGAGCTGACTATGATAGGTAAATATGCCATGAATATTCGGAAATACTTAAAGACTAACCCAAACTTGATCGATCTTTAGGGTACTTTGAAAATCATCCATAGACTTTAGCAAATGCTTTGATGGGGTGTTCTACGTTTCGTATCAGTCTTTTCGAACATCTGACTACATGCCCGAGTGTTCGAAAATGACTTTCTTTTTAAAAAATTTGGTAGGAGTTCGGAAATGAATTTTATTTTCAAAGATGTATTGCGAATGTTTGTAATTAATTATGTACAGGAGATTATTAAGGAGGAAGCAAGAGAAATCCAACGGATTGAGCAGGTGTTCGAAATGAGGTACTTCTTGTTGTGTCTGATGTAGCTTTGAAGATCGTAACGTACAAGATTGAATAACATCAGAAGGTATGAATTGACATTGACAGGATGTTCGAGAAAGAATTTACCCAGATGATTATTATAAACATCAAAACTTTTCTTTCGATTTTTTAGGGACAAGAATAATTAGAAGACTAGCATATTACTTCACATTCTCTCCCACAATGAGTAAAATTTAATCTATACGAAACTTAATTTTTTCCTTGGACATACATTTAAATACTTAATGCTATTAGATTTTGTTGAATAGTATCCGAATTCTGGCCACAAACATGAACCGACCCATCTTAGATAAAAAGCTAGAGTTGGCGTTTGATGTATGATAAACTTCGATATATTTTCTCGTTACATTTCTCTCTATATGCAATCATCACACTGTTTCATTTCTTTATTATATATTTTGTTACTACTTCGCAGGAAATATTCAATAGATGAATACTTTGTTATCATAACATTGTTACCAATAAATTATTGTTATTTTAGATAAAACATTTTGTTTTCATTAATATTTACCTTAAAAAAACCATTAATTATCTTTCAAAATATCTTTTTGTGAATAATATCAGTTGTTTTTCTATGTAAGTGAAACAAAAAAAAAGTAAAAAGTTAGAAAGAAAGCTTTTTACATTCTGTTCTATTTAGTTAACATGGAAAAAAAAACTAGAAACGGTAAAAGAATGCCCAGTCGAAAACAAGGAATAAAACGAAATACCAATAAAAGAGTATGTCATTTAAATTTTTATTGAAAAGAAATATCTATTCTCTTTAATTATAAAAGCCTAAAATAGTGACGATAAATATGAATGAATTATCGACTATTCCATCAACGAAAGCGTATGTGCACTTATTCATGCGATACTTAAAAAAAACTTCTACTTTTAGACGTAGTAACATTCAAATAAAAACACGGCTCGTCATTATTTTTTCTGTTATCACTGCTGCTATTATTATCACTGCTGCTATTATTATCACAACCGCTATTGTATTGCCGATTATTTTGACAAGTAACAAAGATGCAGTGACAAAAACAAGTGTAACAGTTACAACCACTTCAGAAATAATTCTATCAACAAAGACAACTTCTAGAGGTGCAACATCAACAACCATAAGAGAAACAAGTGCGTCAACAAGTTCAACTTCTACAAGATCAACATCAACAACTTCGACTTCAAAAATCACAACAGAAACAACTACACCAACAAGTTTAATTTCTACAATATCAACAACACAAACGTCGGCGTTAACAAGCACGACAGAGACAACTACTTCAAGAGTTTCTATGTCAACGATAAAGCTAACTATAGAGACAACATTCAAAGCAACCTCAGAAACAATCTTCAGAGAAACTATAGAAACAACTTTCAGAGAAATCACGGAAGCGACCTCTGCGTCAATTACAGAGGTAAACTCTACTACAGTTGAAGAGGCTACTACAGAAGTAACCTTCGCAGTAACTACAGAGCCGATCTCCACGTCAGCCACAGAATTAACCACACAAAGCGGTAAAGTAAATGTTTTAACTAAGAACAAACTTTTCATATTTCTTGGATTTCCATAATCATCTTCTTACAATGAAAGTATTTGTATTGTAAATTAATAAGATAAGATATATTCAGTTCAAATTGAAGATCTCATCATGAAACTAACTATTTCAAAATATGAGTTGTTCTTGACATGTATGAATGAAATTAATTCTAATGTAAATTGACAAGCTCTATTCAACCATTACGAAAAGATAAAAATAAACTTTACTGAAATTTCGAATAATTTCATTCAGATGCATCAAAACTAACTCATATTTTGAAAGGGTTATTTTGATGCCGAGACTTTCTCGTTGAACTTGCATATATTTAATCATATTAACTTATGGCATCAACATCTTCATTAATAGAAAAGAATATTCACGTAACTTTTTAATTAATCACTGAATGTGCATATGTCCTAACTTCCTTCGAACGATAGGAGGTTATAAAAGATTAATAAATAATTGGTTTATTAATGGTCAAAAATGATGACATGAACGCAATAAAACAATAAACACTTCATTTTTAATAAAATACATTAGTGTCTTGCTTAGACATGCACTATGGCCAAATCAAATCAAAGCTGTATTTTTAATCGCTCGCTACGTTGTACTAAATACCAAAATACATCAGAAGATGCAGCATGAAAAGTTTTACAACCTGTATAGGACTGCTTATTTTAATCGCGTACTTCTTATTTTTCTTATTTTATATATAAAACAAATCGTTCTTTAGAAATTATAGAGCTTTTTACACTGCATTTTCTAATATATTTCATTTTTTAACATAACATAGTAAGCGATTAAAAATTCAAATCCAAAATGTAGCTGTTTAATCTGCGTTATCCCTTAAGTAAATTTTTCAACATAAAACACTTTCTATTGAAATTTGGTTATTACATTATCAGTTGAACAGATATGAAACAGCATAGGAAAACAGAGCTTTATTGTCTCTATTAGCTCATAAAAAAGGAAAATTTTCTCAAGTACTTCTAGAAGAAAATAAGATATCTTCATCACTACTTTTGGGTATACCTAAGTAAGTTCAGAAAACTGAATGATGAAATTTCCATTCAAGATTTTGGTAGATGACCAATCCAATAGGCATTTAAAAGAAGTAAATATGACTTTTATGGAAGTATTAGATTCTCAAAATACAGTTGCCGACTTGTGAAACACACAAAAAAAAACAAATTTTGTTTTAAGCTCGCTATTTTGATAATAACACATTTGTTTTTGCTAAAATATTCAAGACATTGGAGTGTTTATTAGATTTATTTACTGGTAAAGTCATGAGCGAAACAACGACTACTCAGCACGTAATAGTTTAAGAAAAAAATTGAATATGTATAAGTACAATGCATTCCATTGTAAAGCTAATATGAAACTGTACGCGCAAAATAAAAACATACCAGGAAACTATTCCTAATTAAGACATTATATTTTAGTATTTCAAAAACGTTGGAACACAAATGGGTCGACTGTGGCTGGTACAGGTATACGCGGTACTGGTTCCAATCAGTTAGCCAGACCATATGGCATCAAAATTGATGCTGCTGATACACTCTATATTGCTGATACAGCCAATAATCGAGTACAAAAATGGCTAATAAATGCAACAGATGGTATAACAATTGCAGGTCAAGCTAATGGAGTAGCTGGCGCCGGTGCAAACTATTTCAATCGTACAGGAAATCTCGTTGTCGATTTAAATGGTAATGTTTATGTAACTGATTCATGGAATCATAGAGTTCAATTTTGGGCAAATGGATCAACTACAGGCACGCCAATTACTGGAACAGGTAAAATTGTTTGACGTTTAATGTTACATAGTGCATATGTATCACATGGAAACCTATCGCAGTTTACTTTTTCTAATAAGAAATAGGTTTTGTTTCTCATCTGCTATGCGTCATGCATTATACTTTTATATAAAAGTCGTAAAAAGTTGAATTAAATACTGTCAATATTCAAGAAAAAAACCAATTGAAGAGCTGATAATATATACTAAAGGAAAAATCGATTATCAAAGATTTATTTTTCATTAACCCATACAATTGTTAATTGTCTAAAATTTTCATGAAAGAATTAGAGAACATAAATATATCAGGAAAATCCCAAAATGAGAGAAGAAAAATAGAAATAGGTCAATCACAATCTTGTTTGATCATTTTTTTTTTAATTTTGTGATTGAAACTTCAGTTTTCTTTTGAGTATCATTTATGAACATCTGTAGAACTCGTACCAGCTCTGAATTTTAGGAATTGAACCTAGCAAATAAAATGGCATAAGCTCTAGTATTGTGATGAAACGATATAAATGTGCTTTATACAATGGGGTCCCGAAAAATGGAAAAAAACGAAATGTTCACTAGTGACATTTTGCACTTTTGAACATTTGTTTTTTCAGTATTCTCTCACTAAATATTGCATTACACGATCCGTTAAGTTTAACTTTTTTATACTTAACTAAGTAAATCAGTTCTGTTGATAAAGAAAGAACACTAATGTTAGTGATATTGTTATGTTAATTGAAAAATCTGTGTGTTTTTCATTATTTTCATTGTGTTGCAAATGTAAAAACTAATTTGTAATGTAATATTTAAATAAAAATTGCACTGATCAATATCCATGAAGATTGTATATAAATGTCTTTGCAGGTGGTTTGGGATCTGGAAACAATCAGTTTTGGGATCCGTATGGTATTGCAATTGATCCAAATTCTGATACACTTTATATAAGTGATTATAGTAATCATCGAGTGATGGAATACTTGCCAGGTGCAACGACTGGCACTGTAGTAGCAGGTGGTAATGAAGAAGGAATGAGTAATTCTCAATTGAGTCAACCATTTGGTCTTTACTTTGATTCGACATCGAATAGTCTTGTAATTGCAAATAGTGGAGCTAATAATATTGTTCGTTGGATAATCGGACAAAGCAATTGGACACTTCTTGCTGGTGATATTAACGGGAGTAGTGGTAGTTCTGCAACATTATTATCCAGTCCTAGGGGTGTGACATTTGACTCTATAGGTAATATGTATGTTGCAGATACGAACAATCATCGTATCCAACTTTTTTTACCTGGTCAAACAGATGGTATAACAATTGCTGGTGTTACTGGTTTGCCCAATGCTACAACGAATACATTGGAGGGTCCCTATGCAGTTACATTCGATAGTCAAGATAATATGTACGTAGCTGATACAGAAAATCATCGAATACAAAAGTTTTCCCGCTATTAAGCAATGTTTCAATAATTGTTATAGAACTTCAATAAACTTTTTATTATGTATTAATATCTAATAAAATACTTTATCACGTTGATTAATCCTATTTACATACACATTTCTATATTTCTCTCTTTTTTAAGTGTTTTCACTGAATCTTCTTTACTTTTCTTATATACAAGAAATTCATTAAAAGATTTTATTGTTCTTATAAAAATAATCACCGAGAACTTCTCTATACATTGACGTATTTTACTCTATCTAAATAACTCTTATAATTTTCTTTATATAACTACTAAGTTTTGTCTTTATAACGGAAAGTTTGAGTTTTTATTTAAGAAAAATCTTTTGTTCTTTTATTACAAAATTTTCTACGAATTTGTATCTCAAACAATTTTCATATTAATTAATTTTTATTTTCTCACTTTTTCTATTGTACAATCTAGCTAAAACGTACTAAACAAGATTGAATAACATGAATCATAATTTGGTTTTTTCAACAAATATTCAAGTAAAGCGACGAAGGTTCAGTGAACTATTCATAATTTTCAAGAAAAAGTCAGAAGTGTCGAAAAATTCCATAATATATACAGTAGATATTGGATTACAATATATCTAAATTAAAACTGAAAATGTACTCAACCAAGTAAATCAGACAATGTTTTCCCACAAAACCATTATAATCTCTTAGAAAAATTTTAAAAAATTTTATTTTAAAAAAGACTTCTATCTCCATCCACCTTCTTTCTAACGATAAAAAGTCAAGTTCAATAGCTGCTAGCATTTGCGAGTTATTCAACAAACAATATAGTATATTCTATTAGTTAACGAATTGACATTTTGATAAACTAAAGATTTTAGTGTGTTATATGTATAATAGAAATTTTAACTTACTAAATTAGAAAAAATATTTATCACATCTTTTTTATATATCTTACAATAGAAGCAGTTTCTTAGTTATTTTAGAATATCTGTATCAACAATTATGAAAGATGGCAATTTTATGTAAGTTATTCAGTGTTCATTGTCTTTTACAACAAACAATCGTTAATAAAGAAAGTATGCCAATATTTCTATTATATTTATCTTTTCTTTTTCTTTCCGTTCTGCCGATGCGCTATGCACAGCGAATAATATGAACCTCTTTGAGAGAATCGAGAATGCAATGCTATCTCTTTCGTTCTGTGGTAATCCTTCAATTTAAATAAATTGACATAATATCTCATTTTCTATCGATTTAAAATCTTTATTTCACTATGAACACACCTTTCAAAGGCTTTGATACAATTGCGATTTTATCTCAAGAGATATTTCAATGAAATAGTTGCTCTATGAAGAAACGAATGATGTATTTATACAGCATAATCAAATAAAAAAAAAAAAGAATGCTGACTACATTACATCAGACAATTTTCTTCAGTGTGTACATTGTCGACAGAACGGAAAGAAAAAGAAAAAATATATCGGCGTGCATTCTTCATTAACGATCATACTTCGTTTTAACACAGCTGAAAAAAAAGATAGTGAACACGGGATATGAAAAAATTACACGAAACTTTCATCTTCTGCAATTATTCTTATTGATGTATTATTTTCTCAAAAATATTTTTTACTTATTGCTTTAACATATATAAACTAATTGTCAATCATGGCCAATACTACACGTTCATTTGCTTATGTTGAACCGACGATTGTCTCTTTACTAATTCTATCATCATTCATTTATTTTCTCAATGTTGCTCGTTCAATTGCAAATCGTTTATTTTATGCTGGTCTTATTGGTGAGATTCTCATTGGTATTATCTATGCTACACCTCTATCGAATATTTTAAAAACTGAATGGGAACAAACAATACTTGATTTTGGTTATTTAGGATTATTATTATTAGTTTTTGAAGGTGGATTAGGAACACGTCTGGATTTCTTAGCTGTTAAAAGTAATCTATTTCTTTCATCTATTATTGGTCTTACTGGAATTTTAACACCTATTGGTTTATCATTTCTTGTTTGTACATTTGGATTTAAATTTAATCTTTTAGAATCATTTACAATGGGTGCATCATTAAGTGCAACAAGTCTTGGTACAACATTTGCTATTCTTTCATCACAAGGTACATATCAATTAAATAAAAGTCGAATGGGAACTATATTAGTTGGTGCAGCTCTATTAGATGATATATCAGGTTTAGTTATTGCAAGTGTTATTGAAAAACTTAAATATTTAGGACAAGAAAATCTTCCTTGGTTAATTTCAAAACCAATTTTTTCATCAATAGTTATGATGCTGATTTCTATTTTATTAGCACGTTTAATATTCGGACGATTATGGATTAAATTAAATTTTAAAAATGATATTATCAAACGATATTCAGATCATCTGTTACTATTTGTTTTCATTTTTACTTTATCGGCAACTGTTACAATTGCAGCATATACTGGTGCATCGACGTTAATTGGTGCTTATTGTTGTGGTGCTATATTAAAACATCTTGATGATTGTCAAATGAAACTTAATAATGTTGATAATAATACAATATTATTTAAACATGTATTTGAAAAATATATTATAGTAATGAAAGAATATATATTTGCACCATTTTTCTTTGCATCAATTGGTTTTGCTGTACCATTTCTTGATTTATGGCATGGACAAGAACTTTGGCAAGGTATTTTATATGCTCTATTGATGATTGTGGGAAAATTTATTACTGGTATATGGATTGTTGTTTGGACGTATGTTTCATCTCGTTCGAAGAAGCTACCAGTAAATATCTTACCGACAACACCGGTATGTTAAATACAATGGTGCAAACTCTTTTTTTCTACTTATGCCTTTCTAATAATAGAGAAAGAAAATAGATTTTACAGTTAACATTATTTGATTATTTATAGGTTGAAATATCAATGATTGAACGAGTATCAACATTACCATCCTCCTCAACACCTGTACTCGTCGCTCATCGACGACCATCTTTTTCTGTTAATACTACTCATAATGAACCAATCGAAACAACTGCATCAATACCATCACAAGCAAGAAGAAAAGTTAGAGGTGTTTATCCTGCTTTAATAGTCGGTTTAGGTATGGTATCTCGTGGTGAAATTGGATTTCTTATTGCAAATATTGGTTTTTCAGCAAGTATTTTATCAACAAAAGCATTTATTGTTACTACTTGGGCTATACTATTAAATACAATTCTTGGACCAATTGCTGTTGGATTGATTGTAAAATTTTTAGGACCAAAACTAAGCGATGGATTATGGGTAGATTAATTGACAAAAAAATTAGAACATTGAAATATGAATCATATAAACGAATCTCATATTTGTATTCAAATTTTTTCTATATTCATGTTTTTTTTTGTTGAATACTATTTGTAAAATCTTAGAGAATCAATTATTCTTAAAAAGTAAATGAGTAATAAGAAAAAATAGATTAATTCAGTATTTTTTGCTTACAATTTCTAAACAATCAATGGAGTATATTTGATAAAATTAAGCAGCAACTAAAGGGGAAATAGCAGACTTTAGGACTCGAGAATTCTGGATCTCCATATAATTCTAAGTGGCTCCAAGGATCGGCAGTCGGCTGTTTTCTTCTTAAATGAATTATACAAAAATTTGCCGTCACTACGATGGTTTTCAAGAAATTTTTTAAAAAAACCTTTCGAAGAAGTACTAAATCAATCCAGCTAGATTGAATTCATTAGGCATAACTAGACTTTTGGCTGTTGAAGACGAAAGTATTCAACATGATACGAACTCATGCATTTCTTCACTAACTTTAGAAAACGAAACTGTTATTGTTGCCGTCATAGACACTCTTCTCATTCACCTAACATACAACTTTTAATAAATATTCGAAACGAAAATATTAATTCATAAGCGTATGTAAATATTGAAAATGTCTCAAGATAACTGCAACATTATTTGTTTTGTAATGCAGTCTTGATAATTCTCCTAATACATGTATTGTTGAAAACTCTACAAAAAAAATGCTGAATCAAGTTATTACTAATATGTTCTGATAATTTTTCTATACTCAAAATGAAATACTAAATTTTAGTGGTACTTCTCACCAGTTTTGAATTTATATAAAGATGCTTAAAAATTATAGGAAAACACAGAAAAATCTTTTATCAGAGTTTTTATTAGTAGCTTAATACAAATCTGTTTCAAAATGAGTCTACTATAATAACATATATTTAATATCATCAATGATTGTTTAATCATAATTTGTTTTTTGAAAAATATTTGCATATCAACACTTAATATTTCTCTTGAATTTTTTTCTAATTTAATCAAAACACAATATTCTTCATATTATAGAATACTACATTTATCAGAAAAAATTTATACTATTCATTATCTAGCTGCTTTATTTCTATATTAAATATATAGGAACAATATTATAAAAACATATATCTTCAATAGTTAGAATACAGCAAATCTCTAATGAAATATAACAATTGTACTTGAGTACATATCAGTGTTCAGTTATTAAACCTTAGTAAGCTGAATAATCATATTGTACTATTCTTTAAACTGTGATTAATGGTTTCGATTCTCTATTAGATTATAATCCTATTCTACTGAAGAATTCGATCAGATTGTGGTATTAAAATTTGAATATGATTTTGTGAGCTGGTGATTGATAGCAAGACCCGCGACAGTGAAGGATATGTGGACTTGTCTCCTCTCCTGAAACTGAAAATTATGTATAGGTAGCCTGAAAAAACGGTAAAATTTTTTTCAATTTCAAGAAATCTCTTTGAAATAGTTTGGTAGATACCTTTTAGGAATGTTTCGAGTGGGAAGAGAAGTTCGGATATGAATCCTCTTCAACTGAAATGTTAATGAAAAACATGAAGTTATGTGTAAAATTGAATAATTCAACTTATGCTTTACAATTTATCAGATTTGATAAAATTCTGATGAAATCGGCATTTGAGTAAATTTTACACAAATCCATAAGATTCCATTAATGAATTGATTCTTTCGAGTATTCAATTAAAACTTGCATGACGTTGATAAAATAATAAATATCCGCTTAAAACTAAGATCAATGTACATTTACCGAAAATTAAATTATTTTTTTAAGTAAAACAATCGAATATTATCATGTTAGATATTACAACTTAAGAACATGATCAAAGAAATACGAATGTTTTCGTCAATGAAAGAGAAAAAAATACAAGTATTTTGGACAAAATTTATAAATAAACTTTGCATATACAGAAATCATAGATATACTCCTTTTTTCTCTTGTCATCTGAAGCAGACATATAATCATGTTTTTTTAAGCATTATATAAAATAATTAAATCCATGCATAAATCAAGCTGAATATAGTGATTCTATTTTCTTAAAATAATATTAATGTATGGATGTAAAATATAATAACAAATTCAGTTAAGCAATAATGAATCAATCATTGTCATCCATTGAAAGCACAAGAGGCGAATATGTTCGATATTCACAACCGATATTCCCTACTCTAAAAAAACATGTTCGTTACAGTCGTCATCTTTCACTTCAATATGAAGGAATATCTTCAAGTAGAAAACCTCGATTTATCATTCATGCAACTATTCGATCACCAAAAACTAATCGCTGTCGAAAAGAAAACAAATCTATAGCATCCGAACATGACTTACATTCAGTTAGATATTTTATATACAATCATATTTATCTTGTATTCATATTCTACATTTAAATAGATATCAACTATTTTAACAGCTCGTTATCGTCAAGATAAAACAAACAATTCAAATTTTATTCGAAACTCAGTTGAAGAAACTGCAAATCCACAACGTTCTCATAATGATAATACAGACTTGAGACGAGATCAATCTTTATCAAAGGTAAGAAATATTAGATATTCCTCAAATTATTATAAGCAATCGATTATGAAATAATTCTCATTATTTTCTAACTAATATGTAATCGATTTGAAATTGTTTTATAAACCACTTTAAGATTGAGAATAATATACAAATAGTCATCGATTGTGACACAAATGAACATTTGTCTGTTTTATATACTTATTCTTGGCGAATTTTTATCTAACAGATGTTTCTCTTATATTCAATCACATTATAAACATGTCATGATCTTATTTTGGTTATATTTTCTTTTCTTTTTTCATTATACAATAGTCGACTCACAATAGTTGGAGTGACAGTCGTAGAAATAATTATCTCCAAGAACAGAATTATAACTTATCAAAAATAAAAGAAAAAAGGAATGATGACAGTACGTTAGAAAAACAAAAGTTTTCATTAGACACACGTGAAGTACGTAACTATCGAATAATTTCAATTATATTTTTAACAAAAAAAGAATCGTTGTATTGAAATAATAATTTATTTGTTAGAGTTTCATCAATAATGATTCAAGTTTATCTACAAATCATAATAAAACTATAGTAAGACTTCTTTATATGTTTGCTTTAATCTAATTAATTGAATACAATAGAATAAGCAAGAATTGTGGTCCAATACAAAAGAATTTTATGAAAACTCAATATCAAATAAAAAGAAAAAGAAAAGGTTATTTTATCTTTCTTTTAATTTTTCATTATAAATATTTTGATACAGATATCTAGGTGCTTATCCATGCCCATACCAATGTTCATGTCTACTTACCTCTTTACTTGCTGCCCTTCTTTTGGGTATAGCTATCGCTGCAGTTCTTATGGCCACTTTGATTAAACCTATAACGACAATAAATGAATCAACAACAATCTCAACGATAACAACTCAATCAACGATAGTCTTGACAACAACAATAACTCCAACAACAACAAGTGGATCAACAACAACTTCCATGACAACATCCTCAACGACAACAACCGAAACGATAACAACTGAAACAACGACAACATCAACGATAACAACGTCAACAACAACAACGTCAACTGAAACGACAACAACGTCAGCAACAACAACTGAAACAACAACAACGTCAATGACAACAACTGAAACAACAACGTCAACGATAACAACGACAACAACTGAAACAACAACAACGTCAACGACAACAATTGAATTAACAACCTCATCGACAACAACTGAATTGACAACAACCTTGACGATAATAACTACGTCAACAACCACAACTGAATCAACAACAACTTCTACGACAACCATATCAACAACAACTTCCACGATAACCATATCAACAACAACTTCTATAACAACCATATCAACAACAACTTCTACGACAACCATATCAACAAGAACTTCTACGACAACAACTGTATCAACAACAGCATCCACTACAGTAGCAAGTAAGATCTTGACTATTCTCCTTCTCAGAAACTAATATCCATTCAGAAAAAAAACCGGACTGATATTTTTTGAATAATAGCTGACAGCAATAGGATAGACAACTACGGTTTTTATCATTGGAAAGATAAGATATAGACGCATCGGACTGTATAGTAAGGAATGATTTAATTTAGGTTTCTCAAAGATTTAAATGGATATTTTTCAAAACCACAGATAACTAAAATGAATTTTCAATAATCAAGTATGCATGCGAACCGCTATTTGAAGACTTACGGAAGTGTACAAGATTCAGACTTTTAGTTTTAATCGTCCCAAAGTTTTAGGCATTCTACTCAAAATCCTCGCAAGGGAACCTTCCTAGGTGTCGGAGAGCTTTTGAGTCGGGATTAAGTGCATTTTATAGGTCTCAATGAATTATATATATGGTTAAAAAAATTCGAGCCCATGGCATGTTCCTAACGAGATGTTGAGGTTCTAGTGAATTTCCCCTTATAGAACCCTACTTTTCCAGCGCAATCATATAATCGAATTTTTGACATGAAACTTTATCCACATAAAGACTTCAACTAAAGTGGCTTGCAGAAAAAAATTCAAAAGTTTTCGACGAAGTCTCTTCGAGATATGAAGATTTCAAAAAATACATGCTATATATACATAGGGCACTACAAAAGGTTTTCAGCCAGTCCTTACGACAAATATTCAGAGACTGGTCTGATGTATTTTTTCAAACTAATGTTCTTCAGTATCACTGCACCCGAATAGACTAGTCTTCGAAGCAGCTTTGAAAGTCTTCTTTTGTGAGACTGTCAATGACTTGTTCTAAAGCTGTTAACATTGCGTTGCCGTCGTCGAACTGAATTCCACGTAGTTGGTTTTTGAGTTTTGGGAATAAGGAGAAGTCACAGGAACTTAGATCTAGAGAATATGAAGGATTTGGATATGATTCTACATGATTTTCGGTTAAAAATTCGTTGGTAATCCAAGCTCAATGTGATGTTGCATTATCATCATGAAGAATGAGACCTCGAAGACCGCTCCTTGGTTGTTCTTTTGATACAGTTTTGAAGACTTACGGTAGACAGATGTTGAAATCCCAGCTTGCATTTAGTGTTACATCAATTTTTAATGGTACCGCCTTGATTAAACTCGATTTCATAAAGGAAACAGCCACCATTCTTTTGCCTGAACTTTTGTTGCAATGAACTTTAATTGGTCGTGAATTAGCTTTTTGCATCCCAACTTTTCATTACTCTTTTGTTTCTGGATCATAATGATAGAACCAAGATTCAACACAAGTTATAATGTCAAATACATGACGGAATTGATCATCTTCGAATCTATTCAACGAGTGACGGCAAAATTCAATATGCCACTGTTTTTTGGCCATTGATTAACTGATGTGACACCAACCGGGCACAAACTTTGCGTAGCTTCAAATAATCATGAATAATTAAATATATTGCTGGCGAATGAATACCTAAGATGTCTTCTGTCCGTTTGTATGTTGAATAAGGATGATTTTCAATTATTGTTCGTTGACAGATGTTCGAGGACGACCTGGGCGGAGAGCATCTTTAACACTAAAGTTATTCCGCTGGAATTTATGAAACCAACGGAGGACTGTGGTATTTACAAGATGCTTGGTCCCCCTATGCTTGCACCAAACAGCGGGGCTTCCATTATATGTTAAACCAATTTTTTAGTCATAGAAATTCATAGCCTGAAATTGTTCACGTGAGAGTTGAAAAATCATATCGAAAATGATGTGAGGATGCTTCGAAAGAAATAAAAAAATACAACGATGGGTAATTCGTGGATGTTTGAAACTTTGCATATAATCCTAAATATGTTTAGTCATTATAATAGAATAGATGTCCTCAAATTACGACTTTTAGAAGTGCCAAGCTGCAATACTGTTGTTGAGCCCTACGTACTATCTATAGAAAAAAAGGCCTTACCTTGTCACCCTCATATCTCAAAGAAACTTCGTCGAAAACTTTTGAATTTTTTTTCTGGAAGCTAGTTTAGTTGAAGTCTTTATGTGGATGAAGTTACATGTCAAAAATTTGAAAATAAGTTTGTGCTGGAGAAGTCGAATCCTATAAGGAAAATTCACTAAAACCTCGATACCTTGTCAGGAACATGCCATGGGCTCGAACTCTTTTAACCATAAACATAATTGATTGAGACCTATAAAATGCACTAAATCCCGACTCAACAGCTCTCTGGCACTTGGGAAGGTTCTCTTGTTAGCCGATTTTTCTACCATTTTCTATGAAAATAGATTATTTTTTTACATTTTTCTTGTTTTATAGAAAAACAATTTTGAGACACTTTTGTAGGAAATTTATTCAAGAAAACTCACAGCATATGATTCGATGTGCTTTCATCTGCTCTTTTCAACGATGGAAACAATAGCTCTCTTCCTCGTTGCTATATAAAAGTTATTCGAAAAATATTCATCCACATATTTTTTTTTAATGGGCATTAGTTTCAATCAAAAAGAGCTATTGTTACATTTAAATACAAACATTCAATAACTGTAGATAATTTCAAGTCACTTCATGAAAAATAAAGCAATAGTCGATGTAATGATAGTAGAAAAAACATTGAAAGTTTAATTGAAATATGAAAATACGATCTACAATAATAAAGTTTTCGAAAAAAATGCATATTCAATGGTAATTTTGATACGAAAAAAATTCAAGTTTTTGTTTCATTAGAACATATCTGTATCATATCATTTAGAAATGTTTTTGATTAATTTTAGCTCCCCTTTTATTTTATTGATTAGCCATCAAAATGACAATCATTACCACTACATAGATTTTCTAGAACGAAATTTCTTTTCATTATTGTTTTTTTATTTAGCTACAGTCTCGTGTGCTGTACTACCAAATGCTACTGAAAGCTACGTAAATTGGCCTAATACTTATACACAGAAGACATATAACTATACAGCTTTATTTACGGGTGTTGGTGTGCTCGAATTTGGATTTACTAGTCAAAATGGAAATGATCAATGGTATTTAGATGACGTTAGCATCATAGATATAAACGCATCCAATACGGAAATGCTTATCAATGGTGATTTTGAAAATGGCACTCTGATCGGATGGCAATTACTATGTACTTCTAATTGTATGTCAGACTCAGGTATTATTTCCAGTTCATCAACTCATAAAGGTTTATATCGTTACAAAGATGCATGTAAAAAAAAATATGATTTTTTACGACAAACATTTTCTAAGACGATCGGACATATTTATTCAATAAGCTTCTGGTTTAAAACTGATTCACATGGTGGTCAAGAAGCTTTTTTTAGAATAAATTAAAATACAAGTATCATTGTATTTAAAAAAAAGTCTTTTTTCAACATTAAATATTTTAATAAAGATAGAGGAGTTTAGAAAATTAAAAAAATTCGAGAAAAATAATAAATGTTAAACACCAAATAATTTATATATTTAAACTCATTAGAGTGATCTATTTCAGATAACTTCGTTCATTCTAATGAATAGTAACAAACACGAAGAAAATCGTTAGTAAGAATAGCGCTTTGAGTCTTCTATAAAATCCTTTTAAGAATCGTTCTCATCCAATATGCTTCAATACTTGAAAAATAAAATTTATATGAATGAATCAAAAATTTCACAGTAGAGGATGACAGACTAATAGTATATTTAAAAGATATTGATTAGGCTTTTTGCTTCATTTTGATCAAATACAATTAAACTAAATGTAATGTGAGAAGTTCTAATTTGTTCGAATGATTGTTGTTTAATGAACAGTATAATGAACATATCCATTTTTTATGAGTTAATATTGTAAAAAGTTATTTTATTGCATTCAATGGTAATAATACTGTTTCGACTGTTTTGGATGTTGTAGTTGTTAATTCAATACGAATGGCATAGAATAGAAATGAATCTGGATCAAATAGTGATATTGCTTTTGTGTTTGAATTGCTAATGAATTCGATAAGTTCTTCAGTTTTTCTATTTTTCTTAGCATTAAATTGATTAGTACGTATTTGTGTTTTATCCATGAATGCATATCGTTCCATATTACCAATAATGAGACAATTATTTTTATCAATATAAATGACAGTATAAATACGTTCGTCATATTCGCAATCATCTGCATAAACAAATGCAATTAATTCTTTTATATCATTTTCCTTCTGTTCAAGAAATATTTCTTTTGTAATTAATTCAAGGGGTTTATTCATTTGTTCAACAATAAGAGAACACATTTTTGTTTGATTATCGGTGACAATAATTTTGAGTTTGAGTGGTTGAGGAAGACTTCGATGGGCACGAGAACGAGTAGTATTATTTCTATTAGGATTACCTTTCACTCGAATAGCAGCATGTATGGAAACTGATACTAGTTTATCAGGTTCAATATTTAAAATAGACGAAACTAATTTTCGTCGATCGTCTTGTCGCGCGGATTCAATCTCAATTTTAGCATCCTGACAATCGAGCCATTTTTCATCATGCCACTGATATTGAACATGAACTTGAGCAATTGCAATTGGTTTTTCCACAGGTGCTGATCTTTTATGCATCAAAATTTCAGGTAATACAGTCGGTTTTTTTGAAATAATAATATTAGTAATGGTTGTAAAATTGCGAAAATGACCATCACGAGCAAATAATTCTTGTTCTATTTCAACAATGCTCTCCTTTCCTTGATTCATACGAATAGATGAATCACCTTCACATTCGTGCTTGCCTTTTTGAACCGTTGGAACTTTAGTATCAAGGATTGGTCCTGCTCTGATTGATGATGGAATTGTATTCTTTAATTCATCCAGTCGTGTTTGTGTTTGTGCAAGAATTTCAATAGTATTTTCCTTTGAATGATCTGATAAAGATATTATTTCTCCTTTTTCAATAGTTTTTGTAGATTCATTAAGATGAATTCGAAGTTTATCCCTTCGAATATTTTCAGTATCACTTGTTTTCAAACTACCGATAAGAAATAGAGTATTATTCGATATAGAATCTTGCATCCAAAGAGCTTTGATAAACCATTCCGATGAAGATACTTTAGGAATTATCATCTGTAAACAATTAGTTTCTAAATAATAAAAAGTAAGATATACAGAATATATGATTATATTTTTAAAAATTTACCATTGTGTTTATCATGTGCAATAGTTAACAATTCGAATATATTGTACAAATATAATTCTTGCATGTTTTTACCACCGTATAAATATATGTAAAGTTTTCCAGTATCATTAATACCCACAGTGAGACTCTTTTTAATGTTATCACTAGGATCATGTTCTTCAAGTATTAACCATTCTTCTTCAGTGTTCAATGTGCTTCGATTTTTGGCAATAAATTGATTCATGTCAATACATACTAACTTCTCGTTATTAGTAAGAACATGAGCACATATATTATGTTTCATTAAGAGGTAACCATCATCAGTAACAAGATGCACTAAATGTATATTGTAACAACCGAATTGAGTAACAATAAAGTCTTGAAGAGCGGTGATAAGTTTACCAATAGTTGTTGTGGCTGGTGAATCAATGACATAGATAAATTTTAAGGAAGGACTATTTTGTTTTCTGCTGTCAGTATACTCGATTTTGATACGTAATGATGATGACATTGTTATGTATTAGTAAGTGTATGTTAATAGCTTCCTGATTTTTACACTGATGACTTTTTTGTTTTGATAAACGAACAGACTGTAAGATAAAAGAAAAAGAGAAAAATTGTTACCATTTGGAGGAAAAACTACATCAGACGAATGACAAGAAAAACAGTATATTTTTTTTTCTAACTATTCTGCACAGCTGAATTAAAGTTATGTAGGCGATGAACGTTTTTTTCTTTCTTTTTCTACTCAGTGATGAATTCTAGATGAAGCAACGCTCATTTTTTCTCTGTGTATTCATATATATTACCATGCTTGTTTTGTGTTATCGTTCTTTTTCTTTTTCGCCAATCAACACGTTTACTTTTTTTTCTAACACTCCATAACCAAACAGATGCAAGCATGTCGCAGGATCTTTCTAATAAATGCAAATTGAGACGCATAATAGGAGAGCTATCGTCAAAGTCATTAAAATTTCTTCTCATATCAGTCTGCTATTCATTTCATCATCTATTGTAATATAATCGAATATTTTTATGCGTTATATGTGCAAAAAATTTCAATTCATCAATATAGACTTAAGAAAAATTGTTGCTGGAACATTATAAATTTATTTATCTTGTATAGCATTGATGGAAGATTTCTCTTGTACAAATATGATAATGAACAAAATCTTTGAGATTTATTGTTTTTCAGACTCCCCATCTCCTCCTCATAGGCAGCTGCCCTTGATTACCCCCAGGCACGAATTCTTATGGTACATTTATCAGATTATGCATATTAGTTGCGTTTTATATTAATAAATTATAATAAATAATAGTTGTATATCAATGAAGAAGAAACAAAACTTGTTACTTGTTCGTTATTAATGTTTTTTTTGATTGTAGCAAGTCAACACAATAATAATAATAAAAATTTTCTAAATAATAAATGAATGTATATATATATATATTTAGTTTTTAATTTTTATTATAAATAATTAAATAAATGAATAATTATGCGAGGCCGTTCGACTTGTTCTTTATCAAGCAGGGCTGTCGCGGCCGGGGGCATGGACGAGTCATTCTTCCCTCCCTTCCAATCTTAACCCTTTCACTGCGATGGATCCCACCGGTGGGACCCACTTTGCATTTCATATTCTAATCTCGAAATACGTTTTATTAAGAAAACAGCATAAACCATAAGACACAGCGTGAAAAGCTCTACAATCCTCATAGTAAAGCTTATTTTAATTGTCTAATTTTTATTTTGAAAGAATATAAAAACTCTGTTTGACTTGTTTTCTAGGTTAGGAAAACATAATTTTTCTCCACATGAATGTGAAATATCATGTTTTTCATTTTATTTTTTTTATCATTTAATATGGCTTCGTAAGGAAAAAATAAAATATACTACAGGATGCAGCATGAAGCGCTCTAAAATCTACATCGCAAAGCTTATTTCGATTGTATGCCATTTGTTTTCAAAAAAAGCAAAATTCTGTGCGATCAAGTTTTGCAACCTCAACAATTGGTCGCATACAGTTTTGCTTTTTTTGAAAACAAAAGGCATACAATCGAAATAAGCTTTTGCGATGTAGATTGTAGAGCGTTTCACGCTGCATCTTGTGGTATATTTTGTTTCGTAATAAAGCGAATTTAGAGATGTTTCTCTCTATGAAAATCGAATGGCGGGGAAAGGGTTAAATTTGGATGGACACTTGATAACATCAGATAGCACTGTCCAAAGATAGAATTAGTACTGGGAAGAATTTCAAAGTGGCTAGTGTGATCCAATCTGATCTATTGTTGTTCATTATAATATAGATATGTAATGCCCATGTAAATATCAGTAACAATCACCTGATTTTGAAAAGACATCTTTTTCAAATATGAATTTGAGTAAAATGTTTGTAGTATCCTGCAAACTTATTATAAAATCTATACACTCTATTTTATTGGATAGTAGGTGTTTGGATCTATCTAACACGTTGCCTATTGAAAAATTCAGTAAAAATTGATTTTTCCGAGTGGCGAACGGTGATGATGGGAGTGAATTCATTGCATACAATGTTATAAGAGAAGCTTTTTTCAAGGTAACAAATATAAGAATGATTGTAGGAAGGCATTTTAGACTTACCATTTCCAAATGAGTTATTTCATCTGCATCTCAAAACCAAACTTACCCAAAATATGATCAAAACCAATACCTCGAAACCAAAACCTTACCAAAACTCAAAAACAAAACATCACTACTAGTTTTAGTTTTGTTGCATGTCTAGACGTTATTGTTATTATTACAATGAATCTTGAGTGCTAAGATGAAAAGATTCACGATAATTATTAAAAGGTTTGATCAAACATGTATTCGAAAAAAATTAAAATAGATGCACAATTCCTTTCTAAATGTTTAATTTCAAGAGATAGTTTAATTTGGTATCAAAAAGAATTTTTATACTGTGTTTATTCTATGTATTAGTCTAAAACTAGTCAATGTACACTGTCACGTCGTGAAAGGTGCCAAAGCGAAATAATCGAAGATACTTTGTATCGAGTTTATTTCAAGAAAAGATCGAAAAAAATATACATATGACTAGAGAAGAGAACGAGCTAAAGTCAATTGACACATATAGAACAACGAATATATATATATTTGTGACGTAAGAAAATACCGCAATGAAAGTGCAGAAACATCCAAATAGTATACATATGACAGGAGATGACAATAATATCGAGAATGTTCAATATAACCCTCAAGGATAGAAACATCTAACCATGTTGACACTATATCACATACACTTTTGTCTAGTTTGTGTCAGTTACGATGTCGACCGAAAGGTTATTAGGCCATTGAGGTTGATCCGTTCCATTAGCACGGGTATCAATAAGATAATCGAAGTTGATTGAATCACGAGGCCACTGGATACAATCTTTGACAATACGAAAATCTACATTCAATTCCTTATTATACTTAATAGTGTAATAGGCAGGATTAGTAAATAGATCAATATGGTTTTTCTGCAAGCTACATATAATGGAAGGCATTGTAAATATCATGTTGTCCTCATTGTGGAAAGCTATCTTGCCATGATGAGTCCACAGTTGTTGCCATACAGCATCGGGATAAACTCCAACAGAATTGACAAGCCATTGACAATAGTAGTTAAGTGCAATATCGACGACATAAGAACCACCTTTCTCAGCTCGCTGCATTAAAGCATCTAAAATTCCACAAAATCCAGCTACACCTGTACAATAATCTGAATTAGGAAAGGGAGGCGTAACAGGCTCATTGTGACCCATAGCACGACCGAATTCGAGTGAAATACCGCAATTAGCGTCAGAAATCTGCTGGCAACCAGATCGATATGACCATGGTCCATTCCATCCATAGCAATTTACTTGAGCGTAAATAATACCTGTCGAACGGTGTTTCACCATATTGAGTATGTTTTCCTTGCTGAATCCGTACTTATCAAGAACATTGGGACGATATGCAATTAAAATGATATCAGCTTCCATAATCAATTGAATAAGAGCTATCTTACCCTCTTCGCTTTTTAAGTTTAAGAAAGCGTTCCATTTTCCCCATCCTAGATCTGGCAGAAAATTCGTTACATCATCAACATCAGGTGATACAAGATGCATAATACTAGCACCATATCCAGCCAACGTCCGAGAGATAATGGGTCCAGCAATAATTCGTGTAAGATCAATGACTTTTAAACCTGATAATGGACGTTGAGCAGAAGTTTCGTTAGTGGATGTCCACCAAGATGCCTTTTGAGAGGCGTTCGGAATATAATGAGTTTCCCAAAGTCCAACATGAGAATTGGCCATTCCATGCTCTGAAGTCTTGTACTCTTCGATAGACCAACAAATTGATCCTGCCTGACCATAAACGTCAGAAGCGAGTTTTTGAATTTCTTCAGAAGTGAATTGAGCGACAGCATCACTATAAATTTTATTACATGCCAATCGATCTGAGATATTCATTGAGAGAGGAATATTTAACATCTTTTGTGTAGGTTCAGTGTTCAAACTACCATGCAGATGAAAGAAACGATTGTCTCTTGTTTGATAAATATTGGTACAAGCTATTTGATACGAATTGTTATAACTATTGTGCCATGTTTGAGCTGGAAAAAGACGAAAAAATTCTTCACGTTTTGATGGATCCGCAAAAGACATAACACTAAGTTGGCGTTCTTGAGGATCGATCATATATAATAATATGGACATGTAGAATAGATTTGCATGATCAGTGTTAATGCGTATAGTCTGAGGTGGAACATTGTACTTCTTTTTGTTAAAAATATTGATCATCGAACCTTCGAGTCCTTTTAAAACTGAGATCGATTCACAGAATCGCCAGTTTATCGGAACCTTAGGAAAATCGCTGCCCTCATATTTGATCAGATGAGAAACCGATTTCAATTCCTGATGAAGCTTCCGAAATAGAGGATTATTCACAATACCCTCCTCAAAGACTTTCATGGCTTCTTCTGGAACAGAATAATTGTCGAGTGATACCTTTACAACCATATTGATGACAATTGATATCGACGTGTTAAACTATTTTGTTTTTATAGCAGTAATTATAAACTATTGCTCTCATGGAGTAAACATGATTCACTCCATAATATCATCATTTCATGACATCATCGTCTCATAACATCCCATGTCGCAACTTTTCTAGCAACTGCGTCGCAGTTACGCGCAGCGGCCATTTTGTGTCGCAATTGCGCGT
>JAJEKB010020956.1:0-14931 GCA_022393335.1 Macrotrachela quadricornifera | reverse complement strand
ATCGGCAAAAAAAAATGTCACTCAAATTTTGACTTGTGGGCACCTTAAATAAAAGTAGAATAATCGAAGAAACGGAAAATGTAAAATTTTGTATAAATGCTCATGTATTCTTTATTTAATAATCGTTGCATTTAATTGTATCTATAATATATTTTTTTGATACAAATGCAGACTTATATCTTGTGTACTCTTCAATGCTTGTTTAGAATTATGTCGGTATGAAATCTCATAAACACTTAATTTTGGAATATTACAATCATTATAATCTTCTGTCTATTAAAACTTTGTAACCATTATCTCATAGTATAATACAGAATTAAATCTTGATCCGCTGCCAATTGAAATATCAAATGTTTCGCAATTGATGAATATATCACTGTGATTTCAGGTACTGTATGAAGACAAGACATATGATACGTACCAATACATAGTGAGTTATCATTAATTATAAATTGTAAATAAACGAGAGTATTGGCTGAAGCCATAGCAGTTTCTCAAGGATCGAGTACGAGTTATATGAATTAACTCATGACAAACTTTTATGAATTCCATTCATATCCATGTAATGAGGTTTGAGATTTACAAATCGAACTTTTATAATCTCCAATTCTGATCATAGAAATGGAATTATACTCCGATCGATCAGCATAGATAGACATTAGTAAATTACACAAAGTAACATAGGCAAGCATTATAGTGTTGAAAAATATGTTCGAACTGTCGAACAAGTAAATAGAACAAATCTGATGTAGAAGAATGCGACTTATATAAGGATGAAAAGACTAATGATAAAAAAACCAGGGAGAAAATAACGCACACAAATAGAGTTCCAAAATAACAGAGTATACATCCTATTTCGCAATCTTGAATAGTGTGAAATAAAGCGATTGCTCAAATAACATGAAAAAAAACAAGATTAGACGAATATAATAAGTTGCTAAAAATAAATAAAAAGATTTTTTTTAGTAATAATAGAACAACATGAGGTACACAAGTGATTGTTATTTCGTAGTGTTTTTTTTTGATTGTTGATCATAATAATGAAAGAAAGGAGATCTTTATGATAACATTGTTGTTTTATTGATGAATGTAAGCCTATGTGTATAGTTTAGTGCAAGAAAATGTTGAGTGTATTATTGGAAAAATCTTATTTTTCTTTGATTTCATCTCTTTTGTCTGCAATGAACATCTTCACATCTAAAAAGAAAATTTGTATTATATTCTCTTTATATATAAAAAAAATAATAATTCTTTTTTGGCAATCATTTTCATATTTTTGACTGATATATAAAAGAAAATTTTAATCATAAATGATATGTTGAACTTTATATATTATCAAAATGATCCTTTTGATTGAGACGCCTCATATTCATCAGAACATGCACGACGAGTAAATTCATCCATACAAGCTAAACGAAGTCGTTCAACAGTTGCTGGAGAATGAAGTGTAAAATAATCCGATAAACCTTGCTGTTCTCGATATGCCATACATGCTTGTTTTAAGGCAAAAAATGCTGAAGTACCAAGTAATAATGGTGGTTCACCAATACCTTTAGATGAATAAACAGCTCGAGGATTCAATGAATCGGATAGAAGTGAAACACGAAAATCAATTGGAACATCACTAAATGATGGAATTTTATATGTATCTGGTCCTCGAGTGTATAATTCTCCAGGTTGAATCCATTTATTTTGTTTATTATCACCCCAAATAAGTTCTTCCATTGTATATAAACCAACTCCTTGCATAAAACCACCTTCAATTTGACCAATATCAATTTGAGGATTAAGTGATATACCGACATCCTATAATTAAAATAGATTTATTACTATTTAATAATAAATTTAACATACCATAAGAATATCAACACGTAAAATATGCCAATCTCCTGTTAATACATCTAATTCAACTTCTGTTACTGCTGCACCTTGTGTAAAATAATTGTAATTAGCTCGATTTTGTGTAAAATCAAGATCAAATATTTTAGGTCCTAGATAAAAACCACGTGCACAAAGATCAATACCAGAAAAATAAGCTTGTAAAATAAGATCTTTCCATGAAATATTAATATTATTATCACTAATAACTGTATCTAATCGTTGACGAAGTTGTTCACAAGCATTTTTTACAGCCATTCCATTAAGATCTGATGAAACGGATCCACCTGTTGGACTTGTATTATGTATTTTATCTGTTGCTGTTTCCTTAATTTGTATATCATCAATATTACAACCTAATATTTCAGCAGCTATTGATATCATTTTTGTATGTAAACCTTGACCAAGTTCTACTCCTGCATGACTAACTACTACAGTACCATCTTTATAGATATGAACAAGAGCTCCGGCTTGATTGATATATCGATACAGAAATCCAATACCAAATTTAACTGGTATCATTGATATACCACGTTTACGATAAGTATTATCATGATTAAATTTCTTTATATTAATTTGTCTTTGATTAAAATCACTTGATTGAATAAGTTCATCCAAAATTCGAGGAACATTCCATAATTCTAAAACTTGTCCATAATGTGTTGTATCACCTTCTTTAAATAAATTAAGACGACGAATAGTAAGTGGATCACATTTAAGATATGTAGCAATATGTTCAATAATTGTTTCACATGCTAACATTACTTGTGGTCCACCAAAACCACGAAAAGCTAAAATAAATTATTTATAGTCTTTATTTAAATATCTTTTTTTTTAAATAACAGACCAGTATTTGATGGAAGATGTGTTTTACATACACGACCGCGGATTTTCATATTAGGAAACTGATAACTATTACCCATATGAAGCATACCCATTTGCATTACAGCTTCTGATGCATCCAATGTTGAACCTGCATTGCTAAACATTTGAATATCAAGTCCTAGAAAACGACCTTCATTAGTAAATGCTATTTTATATTTTATTTTATATGAATGACGATGTCCAGTTATAGATATATCGGTATGACGATCAAGATTAAGACGAACAGGACAATTCACTTTAATAGCAGCTACTGCAATAGCCAAACATAAAGGAAAACTATAATATTGAAAATTTTTCTATATATTATATTTCATAGAAAAAAAATATTTGACTTACGATCTTGTTTCTTTTCCACCAAATGCTCCACCAACTCGTTTGACATGACATGTTATTTGATTAACATTTCGTCCAAGTACTAATGCAGTTAGTTCTTGAACTGTAGATGGACTTTGTGTTCCAACATATACTATTACTTCTTTATCATCATTAGATGGTATAACCATACAAGAATTTGTTTCCATATAAAAATGTTCTTGACCACCAATATAAAATGTTTCTTCTAATATATGTTCAGGATCAATAAAAGATTTTTCAATATCACCTTTTTCAAGACATAATTCATCACCAAAATAAGATTGATGATTAATAGCATCATCAATTGTTAATATTAATGGAGATAATAATTCATAATCAATTTTAATAAGATTAGCAGCTAATTGTGCTGCATGTTCGGTTTCACCAATAACAACACCAATTATTGCACCAATACAAAGTGCTATTGATGATACAAATACTTCTTCATCTGATAATACACCAAGCATTTTATTCGAACCGGGTACATCGAGATAATTAACAAATGATACAAAACCAGGAATTTTTGAAGCAGCTTCAATATCTATTATTATATTATTTTAATGAGATGTATCAAAATAATAAAAGAAGAAAATATCTTACTAATATCTTTAATTCGAGCATTTGGTTTTGTACTAAGAACAAGTGCAGCATGAAGTGTATTAACTAATGATGGCATATCATCGACATAAATAGCTTCACCAGTTGCATGTAAATAAGCTGATCGATGTGGTAATGAACTGCCAACAATTTTTTGTGTTTGTGGTCGTTCAGGTATTGTTTGTTGTGCATGAGATATTGGTCGATGATAAGAAAGTATACTTGTATCAATTAATGATTGACGTAATTCATGACATACATATGAATAAAATTTAAAAAGAAATGATTGAATTAATGTTCGTCTAAATATATTGATAAAAAAAAACCAGAACATCTATAAAATATACTTACTTCAATTCAACTTGTCCACCTGGACTTAATTCATCTAGTGGCATTTCATTGAGAAGTAATTCATATGTTTGATTAATTGTTTCTTTTGTCCATAATAAACCAATTAATTTTTGTTGAGTATTTGTTGCAACAATTGTTTTTGATGCCATACCTCCAAATGAAAAACAAACTGAAATTATTTTACATTGATTATTAATTAAATCTGATTGTTCAAGTTGAACTTGAAATCCAGCACTAATAATTCCTCTTGAATCATCTCGACGACGTGCTTGTTTATATGATTGAAGAAAATATTTATTTGATGATTTTGGAATAGGTATATGAATAGCAATAAGAACCTCATTATCTGCCATTGATACACGATAATTACCAAGAAAAAAATCGCATAATGGAATATATCGTGCTTCAATATTATTAGCACAATGTAATTCAATTGTAGCATCAGCAGCAATTAATACGGGATTTATATCAGAACTAAAATAAAAAAAGCAAAATGAAATATTAGAAAGATTTTTTTAAATTCTATTTGCATAGGTGAAGCAGCAATTATATTTCCACCAATTGAAGCAACATTTCGTATTTGTGTTGATGCAAAATATTTCATTTGATTAAGTAAAACTTGACAAAAATTATTATCATTACTCCATTGAATTAATTTTGATTTTAAATGTGTAAATGTAACACCAGCTCCAATATATATTGAATTATTAGTTCGTTTTATTTCTTGTAATTCATTAATATGTGTAATTGATATAAGACGAGGATAATAAATTTGTTGAAATTTTCTTTCAATTTGTACTGTTGTATTACCAAAAATAAGTTTTGATTGATTACCTGGATATGTATGACGAAGTTCAAGTAATTCATTAATTGATATTGGACGATACCATTCAATTGAATTACCTTTTATATGTATTGATTGAGGAATATAATCTCGAAGTTTTAAAGGAAATTCAATTTGATTAAATGGTAATGAATTTTTTTCAATATATGAAAAACATTTATCATATGTAGTTGATGTTGTTAATGATGATTTATTATAAGAAATTTTATCTATATCATTTGCAAATGTTTTTGCCGCATCAAGGATTGGACGATATCCAGTACATCGACAAAGATTTCCATCAAAAGCTTCTTCAATATCTTGCATTGTTGGTAATAAATTATTTTTTGATGTAAGAATACCATATAGAGACATAACCATACCTGGTGTACAAAATCCACATTGTGATCCAGATAATTCAGCAAGACGAATTTGAGTTGGATGAAGATTTGATTTGTTTACTGAACCTATTCCTTCAACAGTGATTACATGACATCCATCAACAGAACATAAAGGTGCTAAACAAGCATTTATTGTACGATGTTCAATTTCATTAGATGTTTTATCAATACATCTTGATATAATAACTGTACATGCTCCACAACCACCTTCTCCACAACCTAATTTTGAACCAGTTAATCTTAATTCTAGTTATAACATATGAAAAAAAAACATGTCATTTTGTGAATTTTGAATATTCATACAACTTACTATTTCTTAAATACCAAAGAAGAGTCCATTCGGGTTCAATATTACGTTCAATTATTTCTTTACCATTTACATAAAAAGAGAGATAATTCATCGCTACAATGTGATACCTTAAATAATATCTTTTGTGTTAGTAATATGAAGATAGATATATGTATGTTCTTACAAATATTAAAGATGAAACAAATGAAGAATTGAAGAAAATGATATCAGTATATTTTTATCATAAATAACAATGACCAGGCAACTCAATGGGTAATATACATGTGTATATTTTTCATTCTTTATACTGTGTTCTTATCAAATAGTAGAGATATATGGTTGAAAATGGTTTTTTAATTCGAATCTGTATAATTTCTTTTCCGATGATTTCGATCATAGCCTTACTAAATATGATCTATTTCAAATTGCAGTAATTTTAGTTTTTCGGGAATCAGTCTTAGTTCTGTCGAGATTCATTGATGAAAATCATTCGTTTAATGATGAGCTAAGATTTTCTAGAGCATTTGTCCTTATTCGGATTCATTTCTACTATACTAATTAAAAGGATCCATTAAGTCAAGTTGTATTGATGAAACATGATTAGGAAGACAATAAAAGTTAACTAATCATCCTTAATCAATTACACAATAATTATAAGAGAAAAAGAGGAAAGGATTAAAATCACAACATGATACAGCACTGCATATCTTATGAATAATCTGAAAATTAACGTATTAGATATATAAAAAGGAAAAGAAGAAAAAACAAATTAATTATTAAACGTATTAGATATATAAAAAGGAAAAGAAGAAAAAACAGATTAATTATTAAACGTATTGGGTACCTCTCATTTGCGAACATGAAAAAAATTGAAGTTTAAATTTAATAAGTTGTTTCAAATTTTCGAGTTGAATAATTGCTAAGTTTAAAAAACAATCTAATGCTTTTAAATCTAATTCTGTAAAGTTTTAATCGTATAAAATATTTTCATTTAAAATTTTTTTAAGTAGATTTTCTGCAATTTATAGAGGACGTAAGTTATTAATCAATATATTTTTTTTAATAAAGTAGATTTCTATAGTTTGTAGAGCGCGTGACTTAATGGTTATAATTGATCGTTTTAATGATTACAATAGTCTGCAATTTGTAGAGGTCATAAGCTATTTATTAGAATAAATTTTTAATACAGGAGAATTTTTGTAATTTGTAGAGGACATGAGTGATTGATGAGAAGAATCTTTTAATTGTATAAAGGTTTGTAATTTATAGAGATCATCGTAAATGTAGAGATAAACTTGAGTATTCTATGTCTACGAAAGAGAGAGTTGGATATTGTGGAGAGATTGTAAATAAATGAAATGATTGTGAATTGTTGACGGAGTAATACGACCATAGCTCGAGCAGGGATCGTGAATGTAGAAATAAATTAAAGTACCTTATGTTTATGTGAGAGAGATTTTAATATTGTGGAAAGGTTTCTGATGAAGAAATGACAGTCTATTATTGGGATAGTAATACAACTATACCTCGAGCAAGGCTCGTGAATGTAAAAATAAACCGAAGTATTATGTCTACGAGAAAGACCAATATTTTCTAATAATTTTAAGTCAATTAAATGATTGTCTGTTATTCAGGTAATGATACTACAGTTGCACCAGTAAGGATTGCTAATGCAGGAACATACTAAAGAAGTAACATCTTAAGAATGACGAAGAACTCTTAACTAAGTTTCATTCAGATTTATTTTAACAATTCAATACTTGTTCATCCCACTAAAAAAATTCTGTCGATTACAGTTTGAAGTTTTTACAATCTGGATATTTGCATATAATCTGATACTTATATGTATCGGTATCAATGATGATATAGGTTTGGTTTGATTCATAATGACGTTATGAGTGTTAATACAATCGAAATGAACTATGCTTCCAGTATCGTTGTCTATTGTAAATAAAAGCTGAAGCACCTCCATTAATTTATTATTGTCCATTCGATATTAGATTCCATGTTGTGAATGATACAACATATGTTAGTCGAATCTCGAACAAAAATTAATTAACAGTGCTAACAATAAATGCTCTCTCTTTGTAATTTAGCGAACTCTACAAATTACAATAAATTCATAGTAAAAAATTGGATAGATCTATATGGAGCGCGCTCTACAAATTGCAGTAAATAAGACGAAAATTGAATAGCTTTATATGTAGCGAACTCTATTTTAAACTCAAAAAAATGTTCAATATTAATTTAAGTTTGAATGAACTTTAAATTTAAAATTTTGTTTTAAACTTTAGAATTAAGCTATAAAATTTTAAATTAATATATATGTTCATGTTCGCAAATGAGAAGCTACGATAAAACTGTTGTGCAAGGCAGAACTTCCGATTGTTATCTATTTCATTCATATACAAGTATTGTTGCATGACCACAACTGTAGATGCGTATGGATGTGTATTCCTGTTTATATATATCTTTTTTATATGTTAATTATTATAATTATGTTTCGGGAAAAATTCTTTAGTTCAATCAGAATTAAACATCTTTTAAACGATCTATTGCAAAATCGACCTTTGACGTAGTTTGTAGAGAATGGTTAAATGAAAGTATTTGTTCTCTGTTGACATACCTTTATTTTCGATTAGTAGACTACGCTCATTCCGTTTACAGTTGGAGTTCCGATATCTTACGGTATTGTTCAGTCATTGTTAACGGTTATGTTGATGACACGAGAATCGTAAACGGCGAAATTATACGGTCGTTGTTTATGATGGTCGTAATAATATCGTGAAACATCGTGTATGATTGCTGTGAAGTTTGAATGTCCCCCGTTTTCCATCGTAACTTATCGGTAAACGGGCGTTCGAAGTCGAGTGGAATTGACCTTGGAACCGTACGATTAGGATTCCATTATCAGATCGTTCGTTTGGACAATATTATTGCGTTTTTAACTTTCCATCTCACCGACCTGACAAGCTTCGATGAAATCATTGGTTTCTGAGAGATTTTCATCACATCCCATGTGTTCAACTGCGGTCAAACTGTGAAGCAGTTATGGGCAGCTGTGATAAAACTATCGCACTCATACGAGATTACATTCAGTCTATCTCAGCATTTTCTATGCTTATCAATCATCATATATTATGATGCTCTACCTCCTGTTCTATTTACAATATCTTTCGCCTTTAATCTTATTTGATATACAACCTTCCTCATTTTTTTTGAATCTAATGATCTTTATGCTATAATTACTCGTCCTTTTAATTCAGGAAAAAATTTTACTTGATGTTGTCCTTCTTCATAAACCTTGTTTGTTATGACTGCTCATATAAGTTCAGTACATGACTGACGAGGGAACCTTTTCAAGTGATACCCTCCGTTTGGACTCATATTTTGCCTATAGGTAGGATTCATAGCATAGATAAGAGCCCTAAAAGGGTTCGTCCCCAAACCCTGTTGTTGTAGAGATATTGCGTTATTAAGGTATTGGAATAATTGACTGCCGTGGTTCCCCTCAGGGAGATCGAAAAAACTCATTTTCGAATTTCGACTTGAAACTTTGTACAGAAAGAAGTCTTAATGAGAATGGTTTAGTGTGAAAATTTCAGCTTTGCTGAATGTTCCTAATCGCAAATAAGAACACCAAAAGTTGCCTTAGTAGGACACAAGTTTACCATAACCATATCTTAAGATAGGAACAAGTAATAGGCCTGAAACTTTCACAATGAAACAGTCTCATTAGGACCTCTTTCTGTACAAAGTTTCAAGTCGAAATTCGAAAATGAGTTTTTTCGATCTCCCTGAGGGGGACTACGGCAGTAAATTATTCCAATACCTGAATGACGCAATATCTCTACAACAACAGGGTTTGGGGACGAACCCTTTTAGGGCTCTTATCTATGCTATGAGTCCTATCTCTAGGCAAGATATGAGCCCAAACGGAGGGTATCACTTCGAGAGGTTCCCTCGTGAGATGAAGCGGTACGGTACGAACACGATCGTAAACGGTGAAAATACAGCACTTACCGATCTGGAAACGGTGGTCAGATACGATACACGGTATTATGGTTAAATACATTATACTACCGTGTCGTATACGGAAAATGTTTAAAATGTTACATAAACGTGCTGTATTCGGACACTGCATCTGTGCGGTATTAACACCGTGTTGTGACAGTGTCTTATACGGTTACCCTATCCCGGTCTATTTGCATCGTATCGGAAAGGTGTCCTAGTAGGTAGCCCAGGTGGAAGAGAACGGCGCCGTAAACGGCATTAAACGGTAGAAAAACGATATAAAACGGCAAAAGGTGGCGTCAAAACGTCGCCGTAATCCGGCAATCCATAGATGTAGAGAAATAAGGCGAATAACGGTGGCCGTTTCTTAGCAAAAAAACGACTCGTAAAACGGGAAGATAGATTACGGCAAAATACGGTGAAAATTAATGCCGTATTGCACCGCTTTGTAGCCGTTTCAGGCCGTTTAATGCGTCATTTTCGGCGGTCGGAATGGATGTCCTGGAAGTTAGATAGATAGGTAAATTGCTAGATACATAGATAGATAGTTAAATGGATAGATATTTGAAGAGATAATGAGACAGATAGTTAGGAAGATAAATAGCGAGATAGATAAATAGTTAGATATATATATGTTACCGTACGTGGCAAAAGAACGATGCGTTAATGAGCGTTTACGGCACAGTATAAATACGATCGGAAATCCTCGGCCAGGCTTCCGCCAAAATACGGAACGAAAGCAGCACGTATTTGACCAATTACGGCCATGAGCACATCGCATCTGTATCGTATACGACAGAATTCCATTATCTAAATATAAAGCGCTCATTGTAGTAGGAGTATTATTTTTGTTGAAATAGTCAGAAACATTTTGCATTAAATATTCATAAGGAGTCCCTCCCTTAGCAAACCGAATTTTTCAAAAGAATTCGAGGTTCAATTTTTTTCATAGGAAGATGCGCCGGAATCATAGCTTTCAGAATATATATAAGTTTTCAAAAAACGAATGGTTTTCAATAGACTTATCGAAAAAAACTCGACCTCACTATCATGTGTTCAAAAAATTTTGTGATTTTTTAAAATTTTTATTTTTTGAAAATTGAGTTAATTTTGGTATTACCATTGAATAGAACACTATTGTATCTATCTTCACGCACTTCCTAACAGATAAAGATGTGGATTATTGATTTATGACTTATCCTCAACATTGAGCATTTGAATTAGAGGTATATGGTGTACAAATCAGTCTGTGGAAACTTAAAGTTTTTTGTGAAAAAATTCAACAAATATATGAAGACTGAACCTATTGTGCGGTTTTTAAAAATAGCTTTCGTTCGTGATGTCAGATAGATACAGATCTTAGGTAGTACGTTTCACAAGTAGTGATACCTCATATATTTTCTTTTTTTACTTTTTTTTTCAAGGGTAAGAATCGATGAGTGAAGAGTAAGAGTGGATGTGAATCAGTATACTCATAAAATCCAACAGTACAATAAGAATTCTATACACTACTTGAACTAGATGTGAAAAACTAACTGAGTATGATGGGTGATGTCAGTTTACCCTATTTGTAAGATATTTTGAAAGAGACTTGCGATTTATATTGAATATATGCCATTTTATTACGATTTTTTCTGAATTTCAACAAAAAAAAGAAAAAAAAATTTCGAAACTTATTTATCCTTTTTCTTAAAACATGGTTTTTTGATGGAAAAGTCGTAATAAATCTCGCTGAGTTTAAGATATTTCTAAATTTTTTTTTATTTTAAAGATTCAAATAAGGGTAAACTTTTGTCCGAACGGATTTTTTATAATTGATTCCTGGTCTGAGAAAAGCGAAATTTACCGTCACTGGATCACCCGTTTTTGTGGCGATTTACACACCAGGTCGACTAAAATGTTCCTAAAAAATGAATGAGGAAAAATTTTAAGATTCTGTTCGGACTAAACTTGGGCACACACATTAACTTTAATTTAAAACCAACTCGAACTCTTTATCTTTGATGATGATGAAGTTATTAAGGATCTAATGGAAGGTAGTAAATCAAGTAAAAGTTGGGTAAAGTAAGGCGTATCGGGCTGAAATTTTTACCACAGGAAATTCTCATCAGGCCCACTCATCACAGAAAATCTCGGCTCAAAAAGACTGTTTTAAGTGGAAAATCCATTGTGCGAGGGGATCCTTAAGTCACATCAGTATCATGACATGTTGTATGATTTTCGCCAAATATGCACCTTTTATTATCGACAAAATAGAAATTCATCGTGTCGTTAAGATGAGATCAACTCTTCTACATGTATGCATTATTGCTTGAAAAAATTCGCTCTTTTTTCTTGAATTCTCCAACAGTTGATTAATATTTGTGCACGCGTGTGTCTAATAGCCATCAGTTAGCCATTATTTTGATCAGGTTTAAATGTCATTCGAATGTAAATAGATGATTGAGTAATGAAGAAGCTCGGGTTACAAAGCAAACTATAAAAATATGAAATATATACATGAACATATTTCTATGCGTTCATATGTATTCTTTCAAATCACACTTGACTGTATGTGTTTTATTCAAAGGCGTCCACTGAACACAACTCCATCAGGTTCCACTGCTCAAATTTTAGTTCGCCAACGATATTCATGGCGACGCACTAACGTTGGATGCACTAATGTAACAATTGTATCTCAAACACTAATCGGCAGTGGTGACTTAACGTGCAATGCCGGTGGTTCTTGTGGTTCATTTCCGACTACCCCTGCTACTATATACTGTACTGACTTCAGTGAGGCCACGGATACTTCATCAGGTGAAAAATACACTACATTTACACTACCTCGTAATCGCACGTTTACTATCGGATTTCTCGGTAGTAACTGGTTAGTTTTGGCTATAAAAGGTAACGGTGTATGGAGGGTGAATGGCAAAATTCAGTTGTCAACTCGACCTGATGGATACTTAAATTCATCACCAGTTACATCAACACTTCCAGTTATTTATCGAACAATAAATGTACAATATGTTCATGTTGTACAGATGGCTGATGCTGATTCTACAGATACACTTCGATGTCGTTGGGCATCCAACAATGTATCGGTCAATTTTAATAATTTTGACGAATGTGGCTCTATTTGTGCTCCAACTTTACCAACAGGCTATACTCTCTTTCCAGATAATTGTACTCTTGTCTATACTATTACTAACATAAGTTATTATGCTGTTGCTTTACAAATCGAAGATTATTACAGCTCATCATCAACAACTCCAATGAGTTCAGTTCCTATTCAGTTTCTTATCAAAGGCAACGCTGCTCCAAGTGGTTGTTCAACACCTCCTTCGATCATTGGTGATCGGCCTAATCTCGGTATGATTGCTTTTGAAATATTATTCGATATTTATAAACCTCTTTTTTTACCTAGCCTGCATTGGAACGCCGATCGGTAAGTGAAAATCTGGATCAAATAAATAAATAATGCTATATAATTTTCATTGCATTCTATACAAATGATTCGGAATTATTTTCTTGAAATTACAACTTGTTTCATGTCTACATCACATTATTTGACCATCTAACGAGGTTCACATTACTCATAGATTCGATTAATGGACCGAGACAATTAGCGATTCGCTAGACTTTAGTCAGGAGCCAGCCAGATTCAAGAGTACAAAAGAAATTCTGGCAATCTGTTTAACTTTTTATCAAAGTCTAGCGAGTCGCTAGTAGATTCAGCTAATTTGTGTATAGATTTGGCTGTAATGTTTTAGATAGATTAAGCTTCAATATTGGTTCTGAATTAGATACTTCATGCTCTTTCACCTTTTAGTTGCTATTTTGTGTATCTGTAGAAAATGGAAAGCAAAAGATCCAACAAAAACAGAATGTCTTTTTTCTATGCGTTTTCAAGAGCTCCACTGGTTCTCATTCGAAGATCTTATACGAGTACTAAAACAATTAATGTTATTGAAGTATCTTAAACATATTTACTTAGAAGAATTTCCATGCAATGATCAAGAACGACATCAAATGTCGAATCACTGAATAGAGCATAGAATTTTGATTTTACAATCTCATTTTAATCATCATCATCTAAAACCTATAAATTTTAAGTTCTAGTACATTTAGTTGAATTGATTAAAAACTAGCCTAGTTATTCTTTCAAGCACTAAAGAAGTTATCTAGAAAATATCAATGAACATCACGAAAAATTAGTTTTACAAATTCGTGTTTTCTTAATGATAAAAAAATTAATAAAATTCTTTTTGTCATCCATTAAATGAAAATGCATCCAAAGTTCAAGAAAATCTGCTATTCGCATAATATGTTTCAATGAGTTGGTCTTGAGTTATTAGTAAGATACTATTGACGATTCAACATTTTCTAGTTAAAAAGAGATGGATGATTTATACTGGATCAACTATCATTCATTTATTATAAAAAAGTTCATGAAGAAGATATTTGAAGTGGTTAACCGCTTTAGAGTCTATGTTTTGGGCATTTTGAGGAAATATCTACACTAGAATAATACAAGAAGGATTTAGGTCCATAGCCCTTTTAAACCGAGACAAAGAATTATCAAGTGTTAACAGGTAAGAAGGATTGTCATCCTCTACCACGATAATTTCGAATACAAAATTCTTTTATTAACTAGAAACTTCGAAATAAACTCGTTTTTTCATCAGCAAATCATTGTGAACTTTTCAGATCTCCTCTCATTTCCATAAATCATAATGCTGCTTTTGTAATGTCAGACATCATTACAGAGCCAGTAGTCCATAAATGATAAACAGTCGACACATATCATCTACATTCTTCTGAGAATGATGAAAGTAAATGACAAGAAATAATTATTCTCTTAGGTTATTCAGCTTCGAACATATTTTTAAAGCTTATCTCTATCATAATTAAGAGTCTACTGTTATTTCAGTCGTATGGTAGACTTTTTGAAAAAGGGGTATCCATCAAACTTTGTTCACTCTAAGATT
This sequence comes from Macrotrachela quadricornifera, assembly GCA_022393335.1. NCBI lineage: Eukaryota > Metazoa > Rotifera > Eurotatoria > Philodinida > Philodinidae > Macrotrachela > Macrotrachela quadricornifera. The sequence goes on along the minus strand of JAJEKB010020956.1, from coordinate 366 downwards.
TTCAAGAAAATACCTGTGGTTTATAGTAATGAGACAAAATGTGAAAGTTTCACAGTAATTTGCTGATGAAAAACGAGTCTATTTCGAAGTTTCTAACTAATAAAAGAATTTTGTGTTTGAAATTACCGTGGTAGAGGATGACAATCTTTCTCACCTGCTAACACTTGAAAATTCAATATCTCAGCTCAAAAGGACCATGGAGCCAAATCCTTTTAGAATTATTTTAGTCTAGATATCTCATCACTTTGCTAAAAATATGGGCTCTAAAGCAGTTAACCACTTTGGATACCTCTCTTGTCAGCCTAGTTTTTACATATGTTGTACAGTTTGTTCCTTCCTACAAAATGGTTTGAAAAGGTTCAAAAA
>JAJEKB010020954.1:197-16733 GCA_022393335.1 Macrotrachela quadricornifera | reverse complement strand
ATTTATATTTCTACATATTTATTCAATTCATTAATGATAAATTCCTATAAAATAATGTTATTCAACATAGTATTGTACGTTGAAGAAATTTTTAGAAAAAAAAATGTGAATTTATTCTCAATTTTTTAGACTATTATTGTATATACAAAGTACCATTGAAAGTAAGATCTTTGATTCAAATGTATTTTAAAGAAAGATCAAGTTTAATTTTTTATATTTCTTTTTAAGCAACGAAATTCAAATCAATCTATGATGATCTAATGAATAATGTCCCTGATTATTCTCGTTTTTTCACAGTGGATGAACTTTTCAATCATTCACGTATGATTGCACTTAATCATACAAATCTTGTACAATACCAAATTATTGGATATTCTCAAAATGGTCAAGCTATTCCAATGATATCAATGGGTAATGGAACTAAATCACTTTTACTTTATGCATGTCCACATCCAAATGAACCAATTGGATCACTTCTAGTCGATTATTTATTAAATACTATAATTAATTATTCTGAATTACTTTTTACATATACATGGCATTTAATACCATGTATTGATCCTGATGGAACACGTCTTAATGAAGATTGGTTTGCAGGTCCATTTACAATTCGTAATTATGCACGATATTTTTATCGACCACGTTCAGAAGAACAAGTCGAATGGACTTTTCCAATCATATATAAAAATTATAGTTGGACAACACCTTCAAATGAAACTCAAGCATTAATGTATGCTATTCGATTAGTTCAACCAGATTTTCTTTATGGTTTACATAATTCTGGTTTTGGTGGCATGTATTATTATATAAGTCAACCATTTTTTGATATATTTCCTCAATTAGAATATCTTCCATCATCATTAGGATTATTTTTAGCTAAGGGTGAAGCCGAAGCTCCATGGGTAAAGCAATATGCACCTGCAATTTTTAGTCCATTAAGTTTACCTAATGCATATGATTATTATGAGAAATATACTCATACTGATCCTGTAACAATGATGAGTGGTGGTGGTACTAGTTTTGATTATCTTCAAGAAATTGGTTTAAATAAAACAATATTTCTTATGGCAGAATTACCATATTTTCAATCACCTAGCGTAACAAATGATACAATTATTCCAAATCTTACTAGACGTGATGTACTTCTTCAAGGACTTGATAAAGATGATGAAAGTAATGCTATTCTAATGCATTTACTTGAACAAATTAAATCTGTAATGACATTGAATTCACCATTCTATCGTGCTTCTCGTTCATTATTAGTATTATATAATACAACTGCTGCTAGTCGTCGTCAAGCTGTACTTAATGATAATTCTACTCTTGTACCAGCTACTGTTGCTAGTCGAGTTGATGCATTATATATTTCAGTATTTTATAAAATGTTAATTACTAGTATGTTAGATCGTGCAATTATATTACAAATTCAACAACCATCATCAGATAAACAATTACTTGAAAATGCTCAAATAGAACTTGAAAATCATCTTAATTATTGGATAGATGACATCGAGCAAAATTTACCTTATACACCTATTCGTATTCGTACTCTTGTACAAGCTCAATTGGGAACCATGTTAACTGTATTACCAAAAGTTTCATATTGATTTATTGAAAGAATGAAATAATATAAAAAAAAGTAAATTCTGTATTTGTTTCTTCTGAATCTTATCAATAATCATAAAATTATATAATTTGATCATTTCAATAAAAAAAATATATATTGAACTTTTTATAAGTTAAATTATTTACTATTCGACATTTTTCTATTCGATCAAATTAGGATTAATTGTAATCGAAGGTTACAACTGAAAAAATCTCATTGATACGATTAAAAAATTACAAGAGGTATGCTTATGACAGATGCTAATTAAATCAAAATTGAAGTGTATATAGATAATTCCTATCTCAAAGGATTAAAGGCATATATTTATTTTAAAATAACGAACAAATAAATTTTAACTATTTCATAACACTTTATCATAGAAGTATGAGAAAAAAAAAAAGATTTTAAACAAAATACAAGATTAAATGAAACTATAATATTATTTATTTATTAGAAAAAAGAAACTCGAATACTCTATTATAAAAAGAATAGAATGATTCTTCTTAATGCTAGTGCACTAATATTAAAAATAATCTTAGTTTATAAAATTAACCTAAATATGATTGAAATCTATTTTGATTCATTTGGAGTATAAGGTGTTCGACCAACATTATCACGGTTAGCATTAACAATATTCGGATATTTATGTGTAAGTTCTTCTGTACCAAATACAATTCGATCAATAGCTTCGACACCTAACATTAATGAATGATCTTGATTTGATACTTCATATTTCCATGAACCAAATCTTCCACGTGAATAAATATTATGTGATTCAAATTCTTCAAAAAGCGGTGTACATAATTGATCACGACCAAAAAACGGTGTTGGATAACCATATTCTAATCGAATATGAAAACGTGATAAAATTTTTGAATCATTATCAATTAATTTTGTATTTTTTAAACCTTGTTCTGCAATTGATATTATATTTTTTATATCAACTGGTTTTTCAGGTGATTCAGCAACTTCACACATAAGTGACCATTGTTCACCTGGTTTTGGTACATGATATGGTGAATAATTTGAAAAAACTGTTGCACGATAAAATGGACAATCATCTTCAGGAAAATATAACCAACATTTTGTCTGTAAATGTGCTGGTGGTTGTCCTTCAATACCAAAACCTAATATATGACTTGATGAATAACGAAATTGTTTAGATTTTTCAATTAATTCTGTACGAGAAGTTTTTGTTGTGCCTTCAATTATTTGACATAAACAATTCATTGGCATTGTTGAAACAATAGCATCATATGATTCTGATGAATCATCATCATAAAAAATTTTTTTTTGTATAACATCAATTTTAGTAACTTTTTTTGAAAATTGAAATTTTTCTTTTGGTAAAACTTCATATAAACGATGCCATATTGCACCTGTACCACCTTTCATTGGAAAACGAAATGTATTATTAGGTCCCCAACCAAGTTCATCTTGACCAAGTATAACATTATGTATAACACGTGATACATTAACTGTTGCAACACGTTCACCCATCCATTCAACATTCATTTTATCAGCTGCATATGCCCAAACTTTAAAATTATATGGACGCATAAATGTATCACATAAACCACGACCAAATGATTGTTCCATCCATTCAGCAAATGTTGTAGGTTTTGAAAATGATGAACGACGTCGTTCATTATCAAGTAAACCTTCAATACAAGCAACAATTTCATGTTTTGGTAAACGATGAAGATTTTGTTGTAATGGATATGGTATAAATGTTCCACGCATCCATACCCATGCTTCACGAATTTTTGAATTCCAATCATTTGAATTTGGTAATAAATAATCAAGTAAACGAGTAAAATAAGCATAATGTGAAAATATAACATGACCACCCATATCCCATAGAAAACCATTTTCATCTGTAACTGTTCGAGCAAGACCACCAGCATCAGATGATTGTTCTACAACTTTCCAATCAACTTGTGTATTACCTTAATAGAAAAAAAACAAAATAATTTTTTTTTATTAGATAAAAAAAAGAAATTTAACCTTGACGTCGAATTTCTTCCGTACGCCAAGCAGCACCAAGTCCACATGGTCCACCACCAATAATTACAATTTTCATTATCTATCACTATATTAAAAAAGAAAAGTAAATATATCTAAAATTATTATATTAGAAATCAAACTAACTAGGAAAAAGAAAAAAAATTATGTAATGCAATGATGCATTACCTCTTTTTTTTTTCTTTTGCCTCTATACTATAACCATAAAGAAAAACGGTGGATTTCACGTGCGTCCGACTGCTAGTTCAAATATAGAGGTACATTTGCCGTATGCAAATAATAAAAAAAAAGGATAAGAGCGTTCTTTTTCTTCTACGTTCTGTCGTCAATTTTTCTTATTTTTTTACTAAGCAACAAAAATCTAATATGTCATGTCTTCTTTTTCTTTTCTTTCTCATCATCATTCATAATATAAAATTTAATTATTTTTTTTTTCGAACTTGAAATAAGATCAAAATACTTGAAAATTGTCTTTTTAGCGCTTTAATTGTATAATTTCTTTAAAATAAAATTAAGATATATAATATTGTTTAATAATACAGAAAATGGGTCAAGAGATTAGTCAAATTGATTCAACTGAAATTCAAAAAATGTTACAAAAATTTGGTAAACTTGATGAAGATAAAAGTGGTGCATTATCTGCTAAAGAATTTATGCAAATACCAGAATTAACATCAAATCCATTAGTTGAACGTGTTATTGATATATTTGATAGTGATGGAAATGGCGAGGTTTTTATTATTATATTAAAAATTTTATTATAGATCTATTTTTCATAGGTTGATTTTACTGAATTTATTCGTGGTCAGTGTGTATTTAAGTATTTTCTAGTAGATCTATTTTCGAAAATTTTAAATTAGGTATGAATAGTTTTGCATCAAAAGGTGATACACAACATAAACTACGTTTTGCTTTTAATATTTATGATATTGGTAAGAAAATAAATCTATATGAACTCGTAAAATTTTATTATTTGATATTAATTGAACTAATAACAGATCATGATAGAAGCAGTGTATTGACAAAAGTTTTTCATCTTGAATAGAGATGGTACATTTACTTTGATTTAGTAAATCGTTTTGTACCAAATTATATATCATGCCTTTACCTATAATTTTACGTTAAAGGTCATAGCTCCATATTGCTCTTGAATGAAGTTTTAGAACGTAGAAATAATTTGACATTTTAGTCGTGAGAAATTTTGTTTATTTTAAATAATTTTTCAATGTTTACTTTATTTGATCGTGTGATAGAGAAATGGTTAACATAACCATCGGTAATCCTGTCAAGAATTGCACTGTCAGTATTTTTAATGTTTCTCTTCTATTATCTCATTGATTAAAGCATTTTTTTAATCAAAAGATAGTATGAAAAATAATGATATCCAAGAAGCTGTAAAAACTAACGGGTTGATCATGAATTGTTGCACTTTTTGTTTTCAAAATAAACAAAATATTAAGCGATCAAATGTCAACTATAGAAAAATGATGTTTTTTTCGGTACAATATGAGTTCGTTGTTCTTTATAAATTGTTGAGCCTTTCGCGATGCATCATTTGGCAAGTTCTGTTTTTTTTCAATAGGACAAAGTAAATAATGAAAAAAAATGGGATGAAAATCTTAATCATTCATTATGCTCACCCCACCAGTTTTTACACCTTTAAATGCTAATTTTTGATTAAAATTTTTTTCGCAATTCTAAAAGAATCAGTACTGTTTGAAATTTAAATAGATTTTAAAATTTCATCTAAGGATCTAATCTTAAAACTATGAAGTGAAAAAGCATTATCTGAATATATACATATATGATAGATTTTCATTCTAGATAAAGATGGTTATATAACAAATGCTGAATTATTTCATGTATTAAAAATGATGGTAGGTAATAATCTTTTAGATGATCAATTACAACAAGTTGTTGATAAAACAATAATTTATTCTGATAAAGATGGTGATCAACGTATATCATTTAAAGAATTTTGTGATGCTATAGGACCAAGTCTTCGTGAAGATATTATTAATCATTTAAATAAAATTATAAGTGATGATAAATAGATGAGAAAATAAAAATAAAATAAAGAATTTATATATTTTAATTTGTTTCATTTAATATATTTTGAAGTGCTTTTATATAATCAACAGCTTTACGAAGTGTACGAACTTTTGACATTCGAGTAGAATTTAATTGATCTTTATTATCATTATTTGTATCAAATGGTAAAAGTGCTTTAAGTAATAGAAATGCTTGATTAACATCTTGTACACGTCTTCGTTCACGTGTATTACGTTTTTCAACAATATGTTGAGGTCGTAAATGATGTGGAATATGTTTTGATCGACGTATAGATTTTTTTTTTGAATCTATACAATTTATTATAGATTGTATTGGTATTGAATTTGAATTTGAATTTGAAATGTTATTTGATATTTTATATTGATCTTCATAATTTGAATTAAATGATGAATAACAATATGTGCAATATTGTTCATACATTTATAGAATAAGTTCTATTAGATAGAATAAAGAAGAAGAATCAAAAAATGAAAGATATTTATATTGTTTCTTTTTTCAAGAAAAAAATTAATGTAGATATTATGATAATAAATAGAACAGGATGTATATATGACATCTCAGGCAAAGAATTTATCTTTTATTTTAATGAATTATAATATGATATAATTTTTTATTATATAGATTAGAGTTAATGATAATTTAAATGATTATTTTATTTTCTCTATATTTTATTGATAAGAATATTTTGTATTGTTTATAGTTTCATTCTCTATCAATGAACATCGGTTTCTATTTTTTTTATTAATAACAAGTATAAATAGTAGTCGACAGACAAAATTAAACATTTTTTGTATAAAAATAATATAAAAAAGATTTTATCTTGTTTTATCATATGTTGAAGACAGCTTTATCATTCAAAAGATATGCAAATAATATAGTATAGTATCATAAAAGATTGATTTACAGTTTGACATTGATAGATTATCCTCTATAACTAATAAAGTCATAGGAAAATATGCTTTTTTCAAAAGCTAAAAATAATTGATGAGTGCTATATTAAAATATGTTGGTAATAATAATTTATAGAAACATACTGTCACAAAAGTAAATTATACTATTATAAGGTCAATTCAATCGCAGTCGAAGAGAAATATATATCATTAATTATGTTTTCTGTGAATTAATTAATTTTTGAAACACAATCTTGAATGTATTCACTTGGTTTTTTGATAATTTTTATTGAACATAGAATCGATTTATATATAATATATTAACTTTAACTTTAGTTGTGAAGTATGTATGCATATGTCAATTTCGTCTGAGATTTTCTCAAAAGAATTTTATGTGATAATGAAACTATAAGAGATTCTAATCTGAAAAAATCATAAAGTTTGTTTGAAAAGAATACAAGTACTTGAAATTTTAAATATAACGACGATACAAGAATTTGATCATTTATTTATTTGCATTAATTTTATTTGTTAAAAATACTCTAGAGATTCAATGATTGTTGAAAGATATTTTCTATTAAATTACAATTAATCTTTTTCTTTCATATAACCGGAATTTTTATAATTTATTTTTCCTATATTAAATGAAAAAATGTCATAATTATTTTCCTGATATTACTTACATATAATCATCATTAATTAGAATGATGTCATGTACAATAAAAATTTATTTATAGATAATTGTCATAAAACAAAATAAACGTCATATTATCATGATATGAATCAGTGGGTTTTGATATTACAATTAATTGTACTTTAATATATTTTATTTCATGTATCATGATCAAATAAACAGTCTTGTTATCTTTATTTCTATATTATGTGTCATCTTTGCTTGATAACACATGATAAAATAGACATCAGTTTACATTCTATGCTTTTGCTCTCATATATAAAATCTACTTGTATTTTTCGTTGATGATATAAATTTATGAGTTTTGATATCCAAACAAGACACAATTATTAACTAAGTATGCCTATCAACAGGTTGATTATTATTTTTTCATGAATTTTTATTTTATTCTACATTATGTAAATTTATTTGCTGAACATGTACATATGTGCATATATAAATATCGACTAGTCCTACATTTTTTTTTCTCTTTGCTTTTCTTCACTCACTGAGATACACATGAATTTGTCTGACGTACATTAATATTTATTGTTTAAGGTCAATATATGAAAGATATATTGTTTTATTATCTATTTTTAAATGTCTGTTTTTCTCTTTTCTAATTTTAGTTTTATAGAATAAAAATACTGGATTCTTGAAACTTTTATTATAGTATGAGTCAGTGTAATATTATTCATCACAACGATGACGTTTGATTTGTGTGAAGAAATGACATGGGATGCCTTCTACAAACTTTTTTCTTATTCTCTCTTCCTTTATTATTACGCATATAAGACGTGTTTTGACTATAATTTTTCTTTTCTTTTTTTTAATGTTACTTTAAGAACAAGAGAACCGAAATACTATCACTTGAGGTGTAATTTTTTTTTGTCCTATTGAATATACTAATGTTATATTTCAGAATATAAATCGTGATAATAATATTGAAAAAATGGCAACAGCATCATCTTATAAACAGGACATTGACCCATATGCAACTCAAGGTATATTTTAAGATTTTTCCAAGGATAAAACATAAATTTTACATTATAGTGCGTACTCCCTTGACTGCAACATCTATTCCAATGACAAATATCCGACGTAATTTAGAATAAAATAATATTAATTAAAATAAGATTTTTTTGTATTTTAGCAACAGATGATGGTCGTACTTCAGTAAATGAAGGTATTGGTGCTTGTGGATGGATATTAGTTATTCTCTCATATTTCTTGGTTATAATTACATTTCCATTTTCATTATGTCTTTGCATTAAAGTTCATATTAATCAATCGATTATGTTAAATATGAATACTTATTTTATTTTTGTAGGTTGTTCAAGAATATGAACGTGCTGTTATTCTTCGTCTTGGTCGTATTATACCAGGTTTGTTAATAAATAATTAAAGTTAAATATGTTGTACGCACTGTACTTCGAGAGATTTATAATCGATAAAAGTCTATTAATTCCTTTTAAGTTATAAATAGAATATTTAAAGCGATTAAAACAAATCTGACAGATAATTTGAATAATTATAAAAATATTTTATATATTCTCTTTGTTTCAGGTGGTGCTAAAGGACCTGGTTTATTTTTTATTTTACCATGTGTTGATACAATCATTAAAGTTGATTTACGTACAGCAACATTTAATGTTCCACCACAAGAAGTAAAAACGTTTATTTTAATTTTTATAAAATTAAAATAATTAATTTTTTTTCTTAGGTATTAACACGTGATTCAGTGACAGTTTCAGTTGATGCTGTTGTTTATAGTCGTGTGTTTAATCCAGTAAAATTCAAATCGTCAAATATATAAAAAAAAACTAAGCAATTTTCTTTTTAGGTTATTAGTGTAACAAATGTTAAAGATACTCAATATGCTACACAATTACTTGCACAAACAACATTACGAAACATTCTTGGTACAAAATCACTTCAAGATATTCTTAGTGATCGTGAAACAATTGCACATAGTATGCAATCACATCTTGATGAAGGAACTGATCCATGGGGTGTTAAAGTTGAACGTGTTGAAATGTAAAATTTTTATTTTTTGTATGATAAAATATCTAATCGAAATTTGAATTTTTAGTAAAGATGTTCGTTTACCTCAATCAATGCAACGTTCAATGGCTGCAGAAGCTGAAGCAAGTCGTGAAGCACGTGCTAAAGTTATTGCAGCTGAAGGTGAACAAAAAGCATCAAGACAATTAAAAGAAGCAGCTGATGTTATTGCAGAATCACCAATTGCTTTACAATTACGTTATTTACAAACATTAACACATATATCAGCAGAGAAAAATTCAACAATTATTTTTCCAATTCCTGGTAAGTGATTTTTCTTTTTTCTTTTATGTAAATTAATTTAAGTATTTTTTTTCTTTAGTTGAATTACTTAGTTTAGTAAAACGTCCAATTTAAAAGTCATAGAATAAAGACATATTATTAAAAAATCGTCGAAATTATTCTTTTTTGCTTTATGTCGTTTTTCTATTTGTGTAATATTCTATCAAAATGATCAATATCTTTATACTTTAACATATTCTTTAGAATCAATGTTCTTTCCATTGATTATAACAGAAATATATATGAATAAATAAAATAATTTTTTTACGAATAACTTTGAAATAATATTATTTAATAAAAAGAGCGAATAAATTATTCAAAATTGGATGATTTCTTTTTAATCAATGAATAGAATAAGATGGTTAAATTTGATGGATTATATATTTATTATATTTAATGTCTTTTTTTATGTGAACGTATGAAAATTTTTATCAATGCCTTGATGAAATTAAAATTATATTGATTTCTGAAGAAAATATGCCATATATTCATATAAATGTAGTTAAAAATGAAGAGTTTAAGATGATATTATTTATTTTTAGAGTATATTGTAAATGAAATTATATGAAATAAAACTTTAAAAAATTAAATTTAGATTGATTAAATTATTTAAGAGATATTTATATTTACTTTTTCGAATGTTCTATACTCGTCCAAATTGAAAATAGAAAAAGAAAAGAAGATAGTAATTTGATTAGTGCCAATAGCGAATTTTACAATTAAAACTATCATTTTTCACTCACATAAGAGGAAGTCATATTCCTGTTCAAAGATAAACGTTAGATTTTTAACTCTACAATCTGATATGATTTTTCACTATTCGACCTACTTTCTTCAGAATTTCATACTAATTTTTTAGACGTTGTTTCATAGAAAACGCTATCGACTAGAGTCAGTATTTAAGAGAATATTTCTACAGATAAGAAATAAAATCAAAATTATATTTAAATTATTCAATGAAATTGTTCGAAATTATTACCGAGATATCTACTTATCATGCTGCTAAAATCAGATATCTCTTATCACTTACAACCAATGCTGAAAACAAACAACTTTTTTCACATGTTTTTATCGCGGTTCTCTGTTTGTTGCTTCACTTTCAAGCTTGAAAGTAAACAATAAACTATGTTTGCTTAATATTCTTATACCACTTTTGAATGTTCTATTTGTTCATAATCTTATTTTTACATCGGCTATCATCATTTCACGAATATTTGATATTCTATCGACGATTGCTAAAAACAGAAATAAAAATGTTCCATCTCCTTTTGAGTCTATTGCGAACCCGACAAATACTTTACGCCAAAAATTTTTTCCAGCAAATGTTTTACTAATTTAAACAGTAGTGAATGCTGAAAACCAAAATTTATTATCTTTTTTTAATATTTTGAATAGCTTATATTTTGAGCGTTTGAATTAGACAGAAAAAAGCATGATAATTTGCAAAACCACTTTTTCTTACGTTTCGAAGTGTTCTCTATCAGATAATGACACTTTAAAATGTACCCATTCACTATTTTTCTTTCGATCATTTTAAAACAAGAAAGGTACAAGAAAATTGCTTGTATTTATTTATTTGTATTATTAAATACATTAACAATAAAAACCGTAGGTCTTTATTCTATTTAAATCGAAGATTAATAAAAATTTTCTCGTTTAAAATAGATTATAATTCATTTTCATATGAAATAAATAAAAATCTATGAGAATATATTAGAGTTTTTTTTACTTGTCGTTTTCATTTTATTTTTAATGAATAATTTATAAAAATAATATTTTTATTGAACAAGATTTGTAATTCCCACTTCCTTTTTTTTTTTTTTGCTTTTTTTAGTATAAATCATCTCATATTGATTTCCTTCCGAATAAAAGAAAAGTTCACAACTAGAATTTTATTAAAAAACTAACACAATTCTTGCCAATAGAAATTCATAATCGACATTATATTTGTAGAAAAATAAAAACTTTGATTTTCTTTTTTTCTTTTCTTATCATTTTTTTTTATGTAAACGAAATGACTAATAATAAAGTAACTAGGGTAGAATAACGTTTCAATTTTTTACTAGTAAAGAAAAAAGAAACGCCCATACGTATTTTTGATGACGTCAATCTTTTATTTCTGCCGTACATATATGTTAAAAATAAACTGTAAAGAAAGATTTGAATGAAAGTTTTTATTGGCTTTTGTCAACGAGGAAAAAACGTGACCTTATTTTTTTGTATGTATTACTAATGCAATATTATTAATAAATCAAAAAATAGCTTGTCGGAACTCTTTTATTTTTTTCCTTTTTTGATTTATTAATTGGCTTGTGCAATCAAAATCTCTTATCGGTAATTTTTTAACTATAAATAAATAAAAATTTATGTTAAAAAATAAGAAAAAAAAGAATTGTTCGTATGGCTTAATATCCTTGAAAATGATGACGTCTAATAAGACACGAGAACATGTTAAAATTAAAATAAATAACGAATCCTTGAATAAGTTTTTTTTCTAGCTGAGTTTGATTAATACGTTGAACAAATTTTAATACAGGTATAGTCGTCATTAGAATTTTATATTCATTTGCGTCAATAAAGAAACACATTCTCATAGAAACCAAACATTATTAGTCTATATAATAGAAAAAACATCATGTTTTTATATTAGTTCAGAAGATAAAATGACAACAACGATGCCGTTTAAAGATGAAACTCATGCATCGAATAACGGAAGTTAGTATGATTGTAATAGAATATAAAAAAAAAAGAAAAATTAATATGCATTATATTAAGATCGTGTTCATCCAATTGACATGACAATGGCGTCTAATCAAGGAAAAAGAGTTTCAAGTATGTTAGAAATATTTTTATTTCATATAGAATAAATTTATTTATTTAGTTCAAGAAGATCAATCAATTGAAGAAGGTTTTGGTGTTTGTGGATGGATATTAATTGTTTGTTCTTATATTCTTATTGCTATCACATTTCCGCTGACAGCATATTTTTGTATTAATGTTTGTAAAAGTTATATATATACATATAAAATATATTAAAATTATGTTTTCTAGGTTGTTCAAGAATATGAAAGAGCTGTTATTTTTCGTCTTGGAAGAATTTTACCAGGTTTGTATTCAAGTTATTATTAAAAACCTCTATTAATTATTATAATAAATCATTGTATTAGGTGGTGCTAAAGGTCCCGGTTTATTTTTTATTCTACCTTGCGTAGATACAATTGTAAAAGTTGATTTACGGACAACAACATTTAATGTTCCACCACAAGAAGTATATTCTTTATTTATTTGAATATATTCTATTTTTAACTATTACATTAGATTTTAACACGTGATTCTGTAACAGTTTCAGTTGATGCTGTTGTTTACAGTCGTGTTGTAGATCCGGTATATATTTTTTTTAAAATTAATTTAAAATAAATAATAAAATCTATTTCTAGGTCATATCTGTAACTAAAGTAAATAATGTTCTTTCAGCAACACAATTACTTGCTCAAACAACATTACGAAATATGCTTGGAACAAAAACATTACAAGATATTCTTAGTGATCGAGAAGCAATTGCTAATCTAATGGAAGCTCAATTAGATGAAGGAAGTTCACCATGGGGTATGAAAGTTGAACGTGTTGAAATGTATGTTTATTAAAAAATATATTAATATTTAGAAAAAAAGATTATCTTTTATATGTATTATATTTAGTACGGATGTTCGTTTACCTCAATCAATGCAACGTTCAATGGCTGCAGAAGCTGAAGCAAGTCGTGATGCTCGTGCTAAAGTTATTGCAGCTGAAGGTGAACAAAAAGCATCAAGACAATTAAAAGAAGCAGCTGATGTTATTGCACAATCACCAATTGCTTTACAATTACGTTATTTACAAACGTTAACACAAATTTCCGCAGAGAAAAATTCAACAATTGTTTTTCCAATTCCTGGTAAATTATTTTTAAAAATGAATCGATCTATTTCTTTGTTTTTTTTAGTCGAATTACTCAATCTAGTTAGACCGTCACGTTAAATTATTTTCAATGAAATATTTATAAAAGACCTTGGATTAATTAAATATTTAATTTGTTTATCGCTTTATTATTATCTTATATATTTCAATTTTAATATATAGTTCTATCATTTGTGTGTAAAATTGTCGTTTTGAATAAATCTATAAGATATAGACTTTCCCTTAAAGATCAATTATAGTCCAGAGAACGTTTGAATAAGCTAAAATATGACGAAAATCTTGAAAGAAAAATGAAACTTCAAGGAGAAAATTTTAATACTTACGAAAAAGCAGACAACCGGTTATCTCCCCATGTATTTATCGAAATTCTGACAAAAATTGACTTTTTTCAAGTGACCTTAAAGAATAGCATTTATATGATTCAATAAAAATTCTCTTCAATTTCTATTAATAATAAGAACGTATTATACTGATAAAATTTCTTTTTTTTTGTACTCTTTTGATATTATAATTAAAATAAATATTACATAATCATTTTCAGTTAAATTTGTCAGTTCTTTTATACTGACTTGCCATTCATTTAATAGAAAAATTCAATATTCTTTTTTTTTTCTATTATATATTTCAATTACAGTGAGCTGTTTACAATTACCTTGACTGACTTTATGTCCTTCATCTATTCATATGACACATCTTATTTTACACATATTTATTAAAATTCTATGCTTTTTTTGACTTGATTATGATGGTATAGTCGTTTTCATACAAATGAAAAAAGAAAATATATATCTTTGATGTTGTTCTATAACGATATAAATAATAAAATATTTTTGTTCCATAAGAATTTTATTTCATATATTTACAAATATTTTTTGTGAAAATATATATATGTATATAACAGTTTACAGAAATCAAATCAAACGATTTTATTTTTATTTTTTTTTTAATCCCATTATCGGATAATATTCTTTTGAGAAAACAAAAAAAAGAAATCCACCGGTTAATCAAAGGTCTATTTAAATTAAAATTATTTAATATCAACTAAATTTGATAAAAGTACATAATCATTTGTTATTGTAGGACAAATTGATGTATCATTTATTGTATTTGATAATATACCTGGTGGTATTTCATATGATATAGTACTTATTAATGTTGGACATAAACTTTCAACACTTAATGTTGAATGACGTGTTTGATTTGATTGTTGTAATGATGAAAGATTTTTTGTTGTGAGATTTTCACATGAAGCTGTTAGATTACGTTTAATATATGCAGTCATGAATGCCCGTTGTTGCTCTTTTGTCAAGGACAAACATTTAAATGTCATTTTATTAATCTATTAAATAAAACGAAAACAATTTATTTGTTTTTATTATTATTTAATATAAGTAAATAAAAATTTCTTCTTACTTTATTTGAATTAGTTTTATTTTCAATA
Source organism: Macrotrachela quadricornifera (assembly GCA_022393335.1). Classification (NCBI taxonomy): domain Eukaryota; kingdom Metazoa; phylum Rotifera; class Eurotatoria; order Philodinida; family Philodinidae; genus Macrotrachela; species Macrotrachela quadricornifera. The sequence continues at coordinate 1,722 of JAJEKB010020954.1, read as the reverse complement.
TATTTTATATGATTATGATAAAATAATTGTTCATAAAGAAATGGTCCAATAAATGCATAAACAAAAAATAATGTACCATATGCAAGTATATAATTATTATTTATATAATATGTATATGATAATCTTAATGGAATAGATAAATATAAACATATCCAAATAATTGTAACACATAATGCAAAAAGACTTGTTAATAAATAAATAAAATCAGGTTTTTTATTATTTAAATGATATCGTATACTTGATTGAAATGAATAAAGAAATAGAAGAAATATATTAAATGATAATGAACAAAGAAATAATGGTCGATGACATTCATTTGAACATTGTTCAGTTATATTTTGATTATTAGTATTATTATTATTATTATTATTATAAAACCAAATAAGAAGAATTGCTGTTTGAATTAATATCGCAAGAAAAAAAATGAAAAATGAACTTATGGCTATAAGAAAAGTTTTTCGAATTGGATTCGTTATTTTTAATAACCATTCATAAATAAAATATATATTAAAACCAAGTAATAAACAAAAAGGTAAAATTTGTAATGATAATGTTTGAGTTGAACATACAAAATTTATTGATGCAGATGGTCGAAAAAGAAACGTACTTGGAGAAAGTAATAATAAAAAAAGTGAAAATTGTGAAAAGTATATATAGACATTTGATGATGATGAATGATGATTTCGTATATATGTAATAATATATGCAGAATAGAGAATAAGACCAATCAATATAAAACCAATAAGACCATATGATGGAAGATCACTTACAAAGATAAGTGAAGAAAATGAAAGTAATGAACCATTAATACAAGCCATTAAATTCAATAAATAGAACCAATATATTGAAAATTCTATCTAAAACTAAATGAAATTTTTTTTTCAATATCAGACAATAATTGCTTTCGGGTACTTGGATATTTTATATATATTCTCCTCACTCGAGTTACAGAATTATATATATATATATATATATATATGCATAATGTCACATCGATCGACCAAATTGTTCTGTAGAGCAATGTTGAAGCTTGCGTACTAATGACACTTGAAAATGGTTCAACTGTCGGTATACGTTCTTATTTGTTCTCTTTTTCTTTTTTTTTTTCTTTTTCGTTCGACATTTGTCTGTATACTCGTAACAGATCTTTTTTTCCTTCGTCTATCTCTAATATTGCACAGTCGCCCACCGACATCGACGTTGTCGCTGTCTACAACGACAATACAACCAGAGGACAGTCATAAAAATCGAACATATATACATTTTGATCCTTCTCTCGCTCTCTGGTTGACGTAACACATCACTTTACTCTCTTTCTTTTCTATTCTATGTTCATTTATAAAGTTTCGTTTATTCTTTACTTAACAATATATCGTTGTAAAACTAAATCTACTGATGTACTAGTTATCTTTCTTTTTTTTTCGTCATTTAAAGTAATCGATATGCTTTCCGTTTCTTTTATAAAAGGCTTCACATATATCAATCGTCTATTCATTATTATTTGTATATCATTAATCCTTTATTT
>JAJEKB010020952.1:0-25572 GCA_022393335.1 Macrotrachela quadricornifera | reverse complement strand
AAAATCAGAGAATATACATTCCAAAACGGCAGGTTATTCAACATTAACTGTAACATCATTCGATTTACCTTTGACTTTTAGTTTGCCTAGAGAAAAAAAAACAATAGAAATGAGAAATCCATACTGCCAACAGTTAGTGTATATGTTGTTTTCATTATTTTTTCAGTATTATTATCCACAACAGCTTTATAAACAACTGGAAAAAAAAGAAAAATGGTAAAATAAACTATTTAAATAAATAAATAAAGAAAACAACCAGTATCAATTTGTTCTGCACGATTAATAGTTAATGAGTGAACATTTTGTTTAACTGATATTGCTTGTTTTGGTGTTGATTCAAGTTCCACATCATTGAAGAACCTATTAAAACAACGATATTAAAAATATTTTACTTTTCTATATAAAACTTCCTATTTAACATTTATTTTTAGTATAACTTGTACTTTACAAGTTAATGCTGCATTTTATGTATTAAGTTCATTCGTATTTTGTAATGATTGAATGAATTTTAATGATGCTGTCCCTAGTCGAACATCTTGTAAGCAAGATCTGGAAATCTTGGAATTGACAAGCAAGATCTTTGCAAGATCTTGAAAAAGATAATTTTTTTTTATGAAAAAGCATATCTTGATCATATGTTATATATCTGTACCATAGATCTTGAAAAGATCTGTTCTAAGATCTCAAGATACTGAAAAGATTCAAAAAAAGTTAAGCTAAAATTATCTTGTACCAAGATCTTGAAAAGACTAAAGCGACATCAATAATACATAAAAATAATCAAAAAATTCTAATTAATTGTTTAAAAGCATACATAAATCATATGGAATTAGAAAAAAATGTTAAAAAACTTTTTTCCGTTCTCAGGTGCACCGGCCAATGAAAACAGAGACTGAACACAAAGACAGTAGACTAATACAAACGAACCTTTATTCATTAGATTCGACAACATTTTAAAACTTTGTTAATCGATCTAATATATGTTCATTGACTATAATTTACTATATTTTTTTCAGATGTTCATCAACTGTATAATATTTATTTTGGATATCAATAAACAGTCGATCAAACGATTTATCCATCATCGTGTTCTCATCTAGTGCTGAAATGTATGGCGAAGGTCATTCAAATTTACAATTAGTAAAGACTCGTCGCTTTTATGTTTTATTTTATTATTTTTTGTAAATTTTTATTGTATTTGGTGCTCATATATATGTTTTATCGTGTGTGGTTTTTTTTAAACGTTGGATGTAAAGATATTTGTATGAGTTCTTCCGCGATACTAATTGTTACTGTATAAAGTTTCATTTTATGTGTTGAAAATAAAGGAGAATATCGTACTAAATATAAAACCTCATGCTCAAGATCTCAATTATAGGTAGCCAAGATCTTAGTAAGGTATACGTAAGATACTGAAGAATCGTACATAAGATCTTAACAATCTGTACCAAAGATCTGAACAAAGATCTTACGTACAAGATAATCAAAATATCTGTACCTATATTTCTAAGATCTGTTCACTTATCTGTACCTTGGATCTTGGCCAAGATCTTGCTTACAAGATGTTCGACTAGGGGTAACTTTCAAATGACTAACAATTTGATTTGCAGTAACTATATATTTTTTTTGTTATACAAGAATATAATGATTGATTATTTTCATTAATATCTTTTATTATTAATTTCGCATTGTCATCTTTATCAATTGGTACAATAGAATATCTTTTTTTATTCTCATAAGATTTTATTTCTTTTTCAGCTTTTAACCAAGTCAATGTCGATTGAGATGTACTAGTAACTTTAATATTTAATTCAATGATATCTTCTTTTATACTGACTGTTTTATCTTGTAAATTACAAAATAAAATTCGATGTATTGGTAATAATAAGTTTTGCTTTGATTTGAATTTGTCCGAGTTCATTCAATGCTTGTGTACTATAATTTTCACTATCATTTAATATTATATTTTTAATAATAAGTTTATATTGATTAGTTTTTGTATCATATGAAATATCATATTTATTTGATAATGAAATAATTAGTTTATCATTCAAAAACTATTTAACAATAACTTGTGGTGATACTTAAAATTCACAAATAAATATAGCATCATTATTAGTTACAACTTCAGTATTAGTTAATGATTTAAGAAAAATTGATGCTATAATATTAGCTGTTTCTTCAGCTGTACTAGCTGTATTCCCTATTCGAACAGCAATTGGATTAATATATTTTGTTGTTATATTTTTAATATTTAATGTTGCAATGCCAGTTTTTATATTAAATATTGCTTCATATCCATCTTTAGATGTAACAGGTTTATCAGCAACTAACCAAATGACTTTTGTTTGTGGTAATACATCAATTTGACATTCCATTTTTCCAATATTAGTTTGATTAACTGTAATTGTTTATAGTTTTTTAATAAATATTAATTGTTTTTGTATAATAACTTTATTTTTATTTGATTTTATTAAACCAGAAACATTTATTAATTGTACTTGATATTCTTCCATGTCATTTTAAGTAATATTTTTTATAATAAGAAAACAAGTAATGCTCGTCTGCAGACTCGCTTAGCTCTTTCTCGTAAAAGTGATGTTTCTGAACTATCAACAAATTGCTTATTTACGTGGTTCCATGATTCAAAATCAGCACATTCACGCTGCATTATTCTGCCAAGTGCATCTATCTACACATTTGAATTTAGCATTCTGAGCACAAAGTTGGACTCATCTTTTTTCAGCACTATGATGAGATTAGTAAATTTTATTATACGCTACTTTTGCCACCTGAATATCATCACAGAGCATAGATTCTGGCTTTTATCTCGAATATCTGTGGCCAACTTTTATAATTAAATATTTATGGTTAGCAACTAGATAATAATTGATAGTTAATTAATTAATAAAAACTGACCTCAGATTTGGACTCCTCGCCCTCGATTACCCTATGGTCAATTTTTATGAAAAAAATTAATAACTAATAATTAATAACCAGTCATCCATTATTAACTAATTAATTAATTAGTAAAAACTGACCTCAGATTCAGGCTCCCCGCTCTCGATTACTCTTTGGTCAAGTTTTAATAATCAATTAATCGTTAGTAATTAGTTAATTAGTGAAAACTGACCTCAGATTCGCGCTCCCCGCCCTCAGTTACGCCTTGGTGAAGCTTTATGGAAGATAAACTCGTCTATTTCTAACTTATTTTTGAGCCAATTAAAGAAGTGCGAACACACAAGCAAGCAAGCAGACAATTAATTTTCACTGGACTCTTCTCTACGAGAAAGAGAATAGGTTTATTATGACACCTGTGCTATTGCGAAGATACTTTCAGGTTTCATATCGATTTACCGAACCTAAAAGCATCGAAGAATGACTTTCTAAACTTCTTTACGTTTCGTAAATTGATACGAAGCCGTAAAGAATCTTCACATGCACACTAGTTTTTCTAATAAACCAATTTTCTTTTATAGTGTAGAAACGAATAAAACTTTTTAAAGTGCATTTACATTCATATCGAATTGAGAAAAGCTCTACATGAAACAAAAGCATGCCCGGGTAGCTCAGTCGGTAGAGCGTGTGGCTTTTAACCACAATGTCCAGGGTTCGAGCCCCTGCTCGGGCGGACTTCTTTTTCGTTTTTTATTTCTTTCATTTATTTTCAAACTATGACATTATACTACACTGTTATTAAATAGCGCTCGTCTAAAGACTAGCTCAGCTCTTTCTCGTAGAAATCGTGTTTCTAAACTACCGTCAAGCTATTCATTTATAAAATTAAAAACACCGAAGTCAGATTCAAGTTCCTGGATATTAACTCCCTTTGACCAAACCTTATAAAAACAAATCTTTTTTTGTTAAAAACTTCTTTTTTATTTAAAAAATTGAGCTGCAAAAAATTTTTAGAAAACAGGCTTCAGATTTGAATTCCTCGTCCTCGTTTACCCTTCGGTTAAGTTTTATAGAAAATATTAATAAAATGTTCTTTTGACCTTGTGCGGACATACAAGCAAGCAATCAAGCAGACAATTTATGTTTGCAAGACTCTTCTCTACGAGAAAGAGAATATTCATTAGTTTTTTTATTTTCTTTAAATTGTATACGTAGATCAGTTGTTGGTATTAATTCAGTATTATTTTTAAATCATTAACATGTTGGATATGGTTTATTAGTACCAACTATTGATAAAATAATATCTTCACCTTTTATATCTATATAACTTGTATCAAGATCACGAGTAACAGCTGGCTTAATAGCTATGTAAAGAAGAAAAGAAAACAAGAGAAAATAATAAAGATTAATTTAATCTTACGTTTAATAGTTAAATTTCCTTTTCCTTCAGCATCACCAGCTGTATTAGTTAATTTAACTAAATAAACTCTTTTATCATTCGTATCTGTACTATTAATTGTTAATACGGATAATGTTAGTGTTTCTTGTGTAATAACAAATCGTTGATTATTAGTTGGAATAGATTTTCCATCTTTATACAAAATTATTGTCGATGTTGAAGTACTAAAATATTGACATTGTATACGAGTATTTTCAACAATATTCACAGCAACATCAATTAGTTTATCAATTTTTGATTTTGTACAGACACATACTTTGGCATTTGCTTAGATTTTATCGATAGAATTTTCTACTACGACGATATATTGACCTTCATCAGCTGATAGTTCATCTTTGAGAATAATTAAAGTATTATGATAGACATGTATTCATGTTGAAGAGAACCTGTTCTACATAGTCAAGTTCGACGAGGTGACAATATTCAATAATGGAAAATATTTCTTCAGGTTTTACTGACTGGCATGATGATTTCTCCTTTTTTTGGTATTGTATTTCTGAGCACCAGACAGCTAAATAATGGAAACGAACCCAAAATCTGAGCAAATAAATCGTGTTCAAAAGGATGACCATCATCGACCATACTCAAAACGTGAATATTCACGAACGTACCACCAGGAAAATGATTCGTAGTGTGACGCATACATTTCATATTCAATGGAATCGAATAGACATGACATCGACGCATATTCATATGATGATAGTGAATGTAGCAATCTAAATTATACTCTCTTTGAATGAACGTATATGCATCTGACTAAACCTGTAACGATGTCTAAGATAAATGTCTGCAGGCACAGCATTTGGCTACATACACAGTCACCCAGATGAATTCCATCGCTGAAAGCAGATCGGTCACGAATGTTACGATGTAATGTAAGTTTTTCTAATTGTGACATTTGACGAAGAAATGGCTCGATTTCATTGTTTAATCCAGTTGTTGGAAGATGAACATATAGCGAAAAACACTCAAGTCTAAGTAGAGTCCACAAAGCCATCGCATTCCGAAAGCTAAATGACTGCATTATAAAGCCACAAGTTGTTCTCGACTATAGTGAAGAAAAACAAGGTATAGATGTATCTGATCAGATCTCAGCATACTATACATGCCTCAGGCAATTCGTAAAATGGTATCGAAAAGTGACATTTGAATGGCAATGGTTAATGTCTATTTGATTTATAAGGGAAATTCCGATACAAACCATATAACCATACTGCAATTTCGTGAAAGTCTGGTGCGATCTTTACTCCATGGTGCACCCTTCGAGAATCTGAAACCTAGTCTGAGACAATAGTCAACAAGCCAAACGAAGCACAAACTCGCTGATCATCAGCTCGAAGAGAAGAAAATATTTGTTCACGATGTTCGAAGAGGTTGTACTGGCTGCTATGAGAAATTCAGGCAACATCAATCAAGAGAAGCAAGCAATGCGACAGCAAAGAAAATAAAAACCTTCTGTTCTGAATGTGAGAAATTTTTTTTTGTCTCGATTGTTTTAATGAGAAACATCATGCTATACAATAAATGATTCAAACAATAGCGAAGGCAGAGTAGATGACACATCGTGTGTAACTTCATGCTTAAGAAAAAGAAAGCATCTTTTCATTCGATCTCTTCTTAAAATTTGGCGGATCCCACCGGTGGGACCCATCGTCTCGAAAGGGTTATATAGTTTTTTTATCTTATTGATTTTGATTTTTGACGAAATCTTTCTCATCATTACTGGATCATATATGTAATCAAGATGGTCAATAAATGTATATAATTCACTAGTACTTTAGTTTTACTATCAACGCAAAAATACAGTTAAAATATCAGTTAACAATTTCAGCCTGAATCTACTCAGAATTCCATCACTAATGTTTACAGTTAGTTGATCTCTCAAATGTTAAGAGATCAAGCAACATACTAAACAAAATATCAGGAATCATTTGAAGCTCAAGATTGGTGAATGTCGCACTGCGTAAATTAAGATAATTGTTAGCATGGAAAATGCGTTGTAAGAAGCATACTTGAACAGTAAGATTTTGCACCTTGTCACGAATTCGAGGTAATATGTGCATACAAAACTGATCAAGTTTGGCAATAATTCTTGAATCATTCGTTTCATTTGATGATATCAGCGTTAGATCGAGATATCGACTCATATTAACGTTAAATGTCACAGTATCCAGTTTCTTTCATTAACACCCACAAGTGAATATAACACGTCAAAATTATGAAGTTTTTTGAAAATAGTAATATTTCTTGGCTATGTGTAATTACACGCAAAAAAAGATTTGACTTCGTAGATTTTTATCTATGCCATTTTATACATTATTACATACTCGCTTTGAATAAAAATGTAATAAATTATAAATTCTGTAAAAACCCCTATCTTTCATAGAAATACAATCGTCCGCGCTTTCCATAGTTAAAAAGCATTATTTTCTTTCTCGACACCTCGATAGTTGTCATATTATAAGTGCTAAAAGTACAATATTGCGGTATTTCTGTTGAAAAAACCCAATAGCATGATATCTTACATTTTCAAATTTAAGTCAAATGTTCTATAATATTTTGTCAGCTTTTTGAATATCTCATATACATTTCTACAGTAGGAACAACGAAAAAATCTGAAAATGTCACAATAAACTATTCTCATTAAATCTTATCTCTCTGCAAAGTTTCAAGTCGAAATTCGAAAATAAGTTTTTGTCACATTCCCGAAGAGGATCACGGCATTCTATTAAACAGTTGTAGCTTAAAGAGATGAGATGTTGATAAATCAATATCAAAGCAGTTACATACTACTAAGGTGCTTTCATTTTATAATGTATTCAGAGTGAAGATAAATCAATGATTTTGACTATGTCCTTTCGGAATAGAAGTCAGCTAGATGGAAAGGTCCCATATCTAATGTGTTTTTTAAAGACTTTCTGAACAATAATAGATGATCTATTATAAATGGTCACACTCTATATTTCATATTTTCATCTCTAAAATTTTTTTTATTAAGACAAGAACAATTTATCTATATATACATTTTGTTTTTCAAAATGAATGACACTCTATGGGATTAATATTCGATGTTATACGACAACATCATTTTTTTGGTACACAATTATAGCCTTTCCTTATTTCGCTAATTAGTAAATCATAATTTTTACTTTTATTTCATTGTATACTATTAATAATAGCTTCCCAGATGTATGCATCATTGATAAAAGGGCTGTTTGGCGTACGTCTTTAGTTGTGCATAAATTACATGAAATTTTCTTCACATAATGGAAAAGATGGATGACATTGTCTGGTAAGTAGGTTACTGGTTTGTTGTTTCCTCGTATTAATGAGTAAGGTAGTATTAGAAAACAAAAAAAAAATAACTTATGTGGGAAGATAACAAACCAGTGCCATAAAATACGTTTTTCATACTGCATCTTCTAACATATTTTGCTTTTGTTTTTAAAAAATGCATTATCTCATATGATTCAAAAATTATACATTAAATATTTTCAATTAATTTTCATATATCTATTATTATAATTCTGAAAAGTATAATATTTTTAAAACATACTAAACTCACAATGACAAAGATCGATTAAGATATGGCATTAATTTAAAATTTTATTTTATTTAAATGTATTTTTTTTTGTTTATAAATTCATTTCAATATTTTAATCGAATGATATTTGAATGTTGCACAAATCATCTAATTTTGTTAATTAATTAATTATATTACTCAAAGAAATATTTGTTTTCTTTATGTCTATAATAAGAAATAAAGATTTTTTTTTACGAAAATAATTCTACTTACATTACTATGATATTATCTTGACTTTGGTGGAGGTGTATTTACTGTTAAATATTCAGATAATGGTGCACGCTAAATTTTGTTAAAATTACAAATTTAAAAAATATAAATAATATTTTATTTACATTTATGTTTGATCGTGGACTATCTGATTTATACTGAAAATAAAAATAATAAAATATAATCCTTTTTTTTCAGAAACATAAAAGAAAATCTTATTATTGAATTCGAATAATGAATTACGAAATAAATGCTAACTTACCTTAACAGAAGGCTGATTGTCAGGTTGTCGAGGATCTTTACGAAATACATCACTTATGCGATTTCGATATTTGTAAATAACATAAGAAATTAATACTAATACAACAGCTCCAATTAAGACACCGATTACAATTCCAGCAATAGCACCACCAGATAGACCAGTTGATGCTGTCGTTGTGCTAATTGAAACGGTTGTTGTGCTGATTGTCGTAGTCTGAAACGGAGTTGATTCTTCCGTATCATTCGAAGAATTCTATAAAATACATCAAATAATTTTTGTTTCTATGCATTTTTTTGTTTTACCCCATCTTCAAACATCGTATAAATTATATCATCAATTGTTGTTGTCACTATTAAATCAAATATCGAGAAATAAAATAAAACATATTTTTTGTTTTAGTCATATACTTTTATGATCGTTTTTAAACGAATTTGATATCCAATTGACTCTACGATAAATTAACAATGAGAATAGAAGGTACGCAAGTAATCTTTTATTTTGTTTTATAGACAAGAATAATATTAAATAACTTATACACGTTACTATATGCGTAATATACAGGTAACCAAAGGAAAAAAAAGAAAGACAACATTTGAAAAAATTTTCTACAGAAGAATTAAGAAACAAACATGTTATGTCATGTGTTGTGTCTTAATAAGAAAAGACAATCATGACTAAATAACATTTTTTTATCTTGTTTTGAAAATTATTTGACTAATTGTGGATGCAAATATAAAGATCTTTTTTTGCATAGATTTTATTTTCAAAAAATAAAGTTAATATATTAATGTGTTTTCATTTTTTATTTAAATAAAATGTTGAAGATCATAATTATATATTGAATTGGCACAAAATATTTTGCGGTTTTTTTAAAAGTTTCCTAGAACAGTAGAGAAAGTCCTAGAGATTCCTTTATTAAGAGTATATATGGAGGGTACGAATATCTTTCGAAGAACAACAAAACTATGGATATAGATGTTGATCTTGATTTAGAAATAAAGATATCTCGTAGAGAACTGTGAATGCTTCTGCTTCTTGAATTCCGTTTGGGTTTCAAAGCAACGGAAGCAATAAGGAACATATACAGCACGATAGGCAAGGGTGCATTCTTCTTCCGTACAGTGTAGCATTGCTTCAACCGATTCAGGAACGACAACTTCAAACTTGATGATTTACTTCATACTGGAAGAGCAGTAAAGGTAGAGGTAGATGTGGATGCCTTAAAGCAGCGTATCGAAGAAGATCCAAGATTGGCTACATGATGTTTATCAGAGTAGCGTGGATATTCTCATATTACAGTGGAAAGACATATGAGCAAATTAGGTAAAACGCAAAAATATGGGGTTTAGATACAACATGAATTGTCATTACATCAGCTCCAACAAAGGATTAACGTTTGTATGGAATTAAGAACATCTCATCGTAACTATCAATAGCTCTATAATCTTATCATTGATGATGAAAAGTGGGTGATATATGTTAACCAAACACAATCGGCAGTGACTAAGAGCTGGACAACCACGCAGATCAATGGTCAAAAATGTCCTTCATACAAAGAAGATTATGTTGAGGGATTGGGAAGTGCAAGAGGTTATTCATCGAGAACTTCTTTCAACTGGTTCTACCATCATTGTTGATCTCTTTTGTCAATAATTGGATCGAGTTGCAACAGAACTCAAGGGAAAGTAGGATAGGATTTATTTCTTGCATGACAGCGCCAGACCCCACATTACAACGTCGACGCGTGAAAAATTATTGAAGTTGGGATAGGTTACGATTCCACGTCCACCTCATTCTCCAGATTTGGCTCTAATGAATTATCACTTGCATCGTTCGCTGTCTAATTACCTACATGAGAAAAAATTTGAGGACGAGAACAATCTCCAAATAGATCCCGTGAACTTTTCGTCATATTATTAAACATAATATATCATTATTTAATTGTGATATTTTCTGCATACATAAATGGTTTATTCGAGCAGATACAATGAATTAACTGACGTACAACTTCAATTTGATTCTTATTAAGAATTTCTTCTGAAAATATTCGTTCTTTTATAAAAGATTATTGTAGTTAAATTTAATACATAATCACTTAATAATTGAGATGAAATTGTACTAGTTCAACAATAGAATAGTTGATCGATTATTTAAAGATATGAATTCGATGTATATCGTGATTTGAATAATCCTTTATCATTCAATCTTGTATGTCAATCAAAGTCTATATGTAGATACTTCATTGCATTTTCAAAATTATTTTTTTTAACAAATGTGACATCTTCACATATTAGACATAAATGAATCTCATTTAAGTTCTTATATATAAGAAAACTTTGACAAAGTTTAGTGGCAAATCATAAGAATATGTTGCATTAAAAAGATTCATTGAACTCTTCTGCAATTTATTCTTATTTCTTATACTAGAATTTGTTCACAATTCTGTATAGTATCAGAGCCAGCCAATGCTATTAATATCATATTGATAGTACAGTTTGTGTTCGAATGATCATATAAAAATAAATAAATTATAGATTTTATTTTTAGTAAACATAATTCCATACATATATAGATTAAAGAATTGATAATACCGAACAATACATTCATCAACAGAAAATATGTAGAAATACATTATTCTTGAATGAAAAAAAATAACTACAGTTCATACTATCAACCAGAACGACAAGTAGAACGACGTGGATCATCACAATTTTTAATTCTTTGGTTCCATTCAAGTCCATGATTACATTGTTGACGGAATACCTGGCCTGCATCATTGCATTGAATGAAACCACCACAATTATCTGGATCAGGATAAATACACATTTTCGGATCCTTGCATCCTGTATCGGTATCAGCTGTTGGACATACGAAACCGCCACTTACGTTAGCAACATTAAATATGCTTAATAAAAAGAAGATATTAAGATACAAAAAGAGTGTCAAACAAAACCAGTTGTTACTTACTTTGATGCGACAAGGATGACGACCAACATAATCATTGATACAGAATAAGACATCATTTTACTGCTATTCTTGTTGAAAGGAAATGAATGATAATAATTCAATTTGTTGTTGGTTTTATAGAACTATGTAGCAATTTTCTATTGGTCGATAGCAGACAAAACAATATATTATGACTATTTTTCTTTTCAATTTTCTATCCTTTGTTATAGTTACATAATCTTCATCGCGCGATTATGTTCATGTGATACATGTGCGATTATTTATTGACCCATCTATTTATCTTAGAAAATTATAAGACGTTTCACAAAACTTAGTAGTAGATTATGACTAAAACATGAAGGAAGATGAATAATGATCGTTCGCTATTTAGATATAATGATAATATCTTTTTGTTTCTATTCTCTTGACCATGTTTCTTTCTTATATTTTGATTTATTTCGTAATTTGACCTAAATATATGCTATTATAGGACCAAAAGGATAAATACATTACGTCATCTTGTTCGTCTATACATCATTGCGCATTTTAGAATGAGAGGATAATTCATTTTTATCTCTTGTCTTCTTGGATAAACACTTATTTTCTTACTAAGTGGATAAGACTTTAATTTAAGGAGGATAAAATTAATCAACATTGACACTGAATTTTTCTCGAAAAGACGAAATGTTTCATTATATAAATACTTGAATGATACACGTAAAACCAAATTATGATATCCTCTCAAAATAAATATTTAGATATTTATAAAATTAGCTTAGGTTAATCTGAATTGTAATAAGTTCTTATTAATTGTTTAAAAAAAAACAAAAAAACATTCTATGAATTAAAGTGCATTAGTATCTATCTTCGATTAAATATTTACATTAATAAAAAGCAAATAATATTATTTGTGAAAGCAAAGGAAGGAAAGGAAAAAAATACACTATATATATATGTATGTGTTTATATGTGATAATGAAAATTGTTTGAAAGACACATTTTTAAAAAAAAGAAAAAAACAAAAATTTATTATGATTGATAATTAATGTCAATTGTTTGAAAATATTCATTTCCTTCAATTAAACGTTGATATAAACGTGAACCAACTGGATAATATTCTTCATTCCATAATTGTTTATTTAGTTCATCTAATTGTTCATCATCAGTTTTTTCAAGATTATTTTCATCTTAGAAAAAAAAATGTTTCCTTTTTTTTCGTAAATTTTTAAAATAAATCTTACTAAGAGATTCAATAAAAAGATTAAATAAAATTTGAAGTTGTTCTTTAGTAAACCAAAGTGGATGATTATTTGTTTTTTCATAATTATTATCACAATAATTCCATAATGCTTTACAAACAAGACTAAAATAAACAAAGAATTATTTTATATATGAAATGAGCCTATAAAACTGAATGAAATTATAGAGGATATTCAGTGTACAGTTCTTTCAAATTTAATATATAGAAATTTTATTTGAATTTTTTTAATTTTGCTTCCATTGTTGGCGTCTTTCAATCATGTAGGACTCTAGAAACCTTCATTTAACATTTGTAAAAAAAAACACATAATGTGCTATGTTATAGAGCGTTACGAGATAAGCTACTGAATATTGTTGTTGTTGGTATGACTCAAAAGTATTTATAAAAATATTTTTTCTCACATATGATTTTATAGAGTTTTTGACGGGCTGTAATTATATATACGTAGCATCTTCGATCATCTTTTTGTTGATAAGAGGAAATTGAAGATCTGTGTATGTAATCGCCTGTTAATGGATTGACTACAGTTCCTTTAAAGTCTTATGAAACTATATCATTCAACGCGTCTGAAAAATCACTAGAATATAGAATATTTGGTTTTCATTTCCAAATAGATTATCTTATTCGTTAGGATCCTTTAAATAACAGACTAAGAAATCTTGCTTACAATTATAGCAGTCAAATCCAAATAAATTAAATGATAATTGATTACTTAACAAAGAAAGATTATTACTTATTTTCCTCGAAAGAAATATTGACAATAAAAGTTATATTTTCATAAGCATAAAAAATATACAAAATAGTCCACTATTCTGTTAAATTTATAACTTCTAAAGATAAAAAAGTTCGAAGACTAATCATTTAATAGATAATTATATAATCAATTCCAAAAAAAGACATTCTATAATTTTTTGTAAAACTAATTACCTTGATAATTGCCAATCAGCTTGAATTGAATATTCAAAAATATTTATTAAACTAAAAAAAAAATCTATTATTTAAAAAAATCTTTTAATTAAAACTAAAACCTATCAATTCCATCATATATCTTCAAACATTCTCTTTTATCTTCATCAACAGTTAAATTAATTAAAACTCCAATAACAGCATATAATAATTCAGTATTTTCCGAACGACAATGATGAATTGCCAAACGATCAACTATATTTATATAAATAAATAATTAATCTTTATCTTTTTTTTTTTGTTTTTCTAACCTTTACATTTAATTAATATATCACGAATTCTTTTAGCTCGTGATAAATTTCCAAGTACACGAAATGCTTCAACAACACAATCCATTTTATCTTCATTACGAATATATTTAACCAATACTAGAAAATAAAAAATCAATTATTTATTTTAAATATACAATTAACTTCAATTAGTATTGTCCTTTTTCAAAATCAAATCTATCGAAACGTATGTATGCGCAACTTTTATTTCATAGCTCATTGACAGATATTTCTATCCAGTCTATGAAAGACTAGGATTTATTTCGTGCTCATGTCAATTCCTATTTGATCCATGATTGTCCTGTATGAAAAGATGCAATCGAATCTACACTTTCTTTCTATGGGTTTGATTTTGGGAAAAGGACAAACTATAGTGAAGAAAAGTAAAAACTATGAATAGGGACAAAATCAATTGAAGGTCACTGTATATTTTACATTGTGCAAGTGTTTCAGCATTTCGAATAATATAACTTTGTGGATCATCATAATATGATAAATTATTTAATGCCATTAATACATGTACAAGTAATTCCTCACTATGTTGACTCGGTGCTTCTAAAATAAATAAACAAAAAAAAAAATAATTTTCGTCTTTTTTTTTTAAATAAATAAATTTACTAAGAAGTTTAAATAAAAGATCAATACAATCATCACGTCGAATAATAATTAAACCATTTTCTTCTGATATAGCTAAATTACTTAATACACGTATAACTTTATTAATAACATTTTCAATTGAATGAAATTGATTGAGATTTGAATCATCATTAACATTATCAATATCTTGATTTGTTGAATCATCATTATCAAGTTTATCAGGTTTTAATATCTAAATTTTTTTGATTTTAATTTAATTGTTCAAAGAAAAAAAAACTTTCAACTAACAAGAGAATCAAGTTGAATATATGAATGAAGAAGTTTTGTTAATGTTTGTAATGCATGAGAATCTTTCATAAATGTTAAACGAGCATCTTCACTTTTAGCCATCATATTACCAAGAATAAAACAAACACGAACAACTAATGCCTAAAATTATAATAAATATAGATAATTAATACAGTTGAAATTAGTGAATTGTATCAAACTTCAATAGAACCATAACTCGAGTTCCGAAATCAAAATTTTTTGAATTAGAAGTTAGAGTGATTGAAAGAAACATTTCTTCAGAGCTCATGTCTAACAAAGGAAGTGCTCCAACTTTTTCACATATGTATATCTCTACGTCCGTGAGTCAAAAAACGCTGAAACTTTTAGTATCGATTTTTGATATAAATATCACTTTATACTGGATGTTGCAGCTCAAAAATTACAATAAAAGATTAATATTTGATCAAGGAAGCAACATTAGTCTGAGCTGCTCTCAGCTTTTTCATACTTCATTGGGATATACGAGATGAACAAAAGGTAGGCTCAAACGGCATGGAACTTTTCTCGTAAATTATTTATCTCTTTAAGATATCAAGTATTAATATGATAAAGATATTATCGCTAATTAACAAAAAATTGTTCTGAAGTTTTTTTCAGAGTGGCATTCGAAATGAAAAAGTATGATTATGGTGATCACTAGTTGTAACATTTTGAATGACATTAATCTCTTTCTTAATTAGGATTTTCCCTATTTTTAGTTATATTGATTATTTGAGCTTTTATTTTCGATTCCATCAAAGCCATAATCGACTTTCGGCGTTTCTTATAAATTTGTGCTCGTAGATCAAGGACTCTGACTTGATCTTTAATATATTAACTAGGTTAAATGTTATATGGATAAATCTGATCATGTCAACAGCTTTAATTTGTATAGAATCGATCTAATCTCAAAACTCTTCTCTTGCTTACTACTAAAATTTTGATTCAATATTGTTTTAATTAAAATTCATAAAAAAAACTATGTTAATCATACCTGATTACTTTCATGTTTAATAAGTATTTTAAGAAATGATCTATAACATGTTGAACATTGCACAAGTTTCAAACAACAATCAGTATGTTGAGTTAATTTACTAAATATATGAAAAGAAATGTATGTTTTTTTATTGATAAAATAAAATTTAAAAATGTTTAACCTAAAAATTCTTGCAACATTTTTCATTAAATCTCCATGAGATTTATCTGTAAAATATTTTAATACAAATGTTAAATGATCAATAAGATCATCAGATAAAAATTCTTGACGATTTCGATCATTTTCAGCTAGATTTCTCAATGTATCTGTTAACTAAATAATAATAAAAAATAAACAAAAATTTAAAATTAAAAAAAAAAATTTACTGGTGTTAAACAATTACATAATTGAGTAACAAGTTGTGTTTGATCTTTTAACTAAAATAAAAAAATTAATTTAATTTACAAAAAAAAACAAAACAAATTAAAATTACTTGAAGAAGATTTTTTAAAATATTTTTTAATAAAACAAATGGTTCTTTCTCCGAAATAAAACAAATAAGTTCATTATTAGCAGTTAAATTTTTTAATGCTGTACAAAAATATGTAATTGATTCAAGATTTTGTTCAATATCAATACGAGATATTATTTCAAAAAGAAGATCTATACATATATAAAAATTAAAAATAAATAAATAAATAAATAAATATTCTTACCAAGAAGATTTGTATTTAAAAAAAAATGATCATTATCTTTAATTGAACTTAAATCAGCTATTAAACGAGTTATATTTCGTAAATTATTTGAACTGCTTACTTGAAACTAAATAAATAAATTTTTATTTTTTGTTATTTTATATAGAAAATTTAATCTTACAGCAAGACTTAAACGTGCTATATGAAATCTTACAATTGAATTATCCGATTCAATAAAACTAAATAATGTTTTAAGTAATTCTCCACGTTTTTTATTACTTTTTTTTCCAAATAAATTATATTTTAATAAAATATTATAAAGATCATTACATGTTCGATCATATTGTTCATAATGTTTTTCTAGAAAAGAATCGATTTATTTTATATTATAAAAAAAATAAAAATGATTTTTTTTGGTTGAAATACTTTGATAAGCAGCTATAAGTGTGTCAATTAATGGACCAATTTCATATTTCCAAATAAGATTTTCATCTGATGATTCATCTTTTGTTGTTGTTGATGAATCTAGATATTATAAATAAATTTTATATTAAAATGAATAATTTAAAATTAACTAATTCGATGATGAGATGATTTAGTAGTAGTAGTTGTTGTTGTTGGAGCAGTAGCTAATGGTAATGGAGGTTTGCTTGAACTTGATGTTGTATTAACATTTGAACGTGTATGATCTTGAGATGATTGATGATTAAGTTTAGAAAGTCTATATAAAGAATGGAATTATTATTTAATAATTTTTATCAATAAATAATATACCTTGGTGGTGGTACACCGGCAGGAATAGAAATATCCGATAAACCAGATATTGAATCTACTTAATAAATATTAAATAATAATAAAAATAAAAATTATTTTACCTTTTGAACTTCGTCGTCTTATCTCAGGATGCTATATCATTAAAAATAAATATTTTATCTAAAGATATATTTTTTCTTACTTTACTAGATGATGGTCGGGATTCATGTTCATAATCAATTGGTGTTGTACTAATAAAAATAAGAATTAAAAATTTTTCTTTCTATATTAATCTATTTAATTTACTGAATTGGAGTAGGTTCATGATTAAGTTTACTTAATGTATATCTTGAATCTCCACGTGGTGTATAAGGACGTGTTGTTGGCATATCTCTTAATGATTGTTTAGCATCATTAATTATTTTTGATGGGACATTTTCTACCCATGATGGTATTTCAAAATAAGCCATTGGACTTTCTCGACTATTTTGACGTCTATGTAATGTTGAAGTTGAATATCCAGTCGGATTTTCTCGACCAGATGATGAATGAGTACTTCCACTTGGTGAATTACTCATGACTAATAATTAATTTTAATTTATCTATAAATAAACAAATATAAGAGAAACAAAAGAAAAAAAAAATTTTTATTTTATTTGACAAAATTTTCGCCATTAATCATACATAAATCTCAATGTTTCTATAGAAATAAAATACCTATAAGATGTTATTTAGAAAAAAAAAATTTTTCATTTAATTTATTTCTATTTAAAAATATTTTTCTCTTAATATAAAAAAGAAATTTTTTTTTTCTAATAAATAAATGAAGTCAAATTAAAAAAAAATACAACAATTTGGTAAAATATGGATATAATGGATTCTATTTATTTATTTCATAAGTTAAGTTAATTCATTTTCATCATTACATACAATATACAATAGAAAATAATCAAACATGGGAAAAGTAAGATTTTTATTTTATTTTTAATTTTAATTTATATCAAAAATTTTCTATTTAATTAGGGTTATGAAAATTATATGTCAAAAAAATGGTTTCATCCAACCAATATTGGAAATATGAAACGTCAATATATGGCTGAACAAAAATCTGCTAATGAAAAACGACGTCAACAAGAATTACGTGAACAATATGAACGTGAACAAGAATTAGTTTCAAATAAACAATTAATGGGTGATGAAAAAGCTCGTCTTGGTTTATCATTTATGTATAATCCACCAGTTGGTATGGCTAAACAAGAAGAACAACAACTTCAAGATCAAGAACTTCGACGTGCTGATGGAACATTAATTATTAAAAAAGATGAACCAAAATTTGAATGGCAAAGAAAATATAATGCACCAAGAGAATCATGGGCAAAAAATGATGAAAGAATTCGAGATCAACCATTTGGTATTGAAGTTAGAAATGTAAGTTTTTTCTTTTCTCAATATCATTAATCTATATTAAACAATTAACCTTTTTGTTTTTTCTTTTTAGGTACGTTGTATAAAATGTAAAAAATGGGGTCATGTAAATACGGATAAAATCTGTCCATTATATGGAAAATCTCGTTTAGATAATGATTCAAATCATCCAATGGGTCAATTAGCTTTTACACAAAATATGCCAACAACAAATGAATTAATTGAAGATTTACATAATAAAGGTTTAGCAATGCGACGTGGTGGTGCTGAACATATGATGGTACATACAGATACAAATAATGATGATGATAATACAAGAACTCATCGAAAAGAAAATGAATTAAAAACTGAAATTGAATTTTTAAAACAATTACCTGAAAAAATGAAACATCGTCTTGCTAAACGTCTTAAACATTTACATAGACATGGAGTACTTAAGATTTAATTGAATTTATTTCTTTTGATTGTATATTTTTAAAATAAATATATATATATACATTCTAGATTGAAATAAAAAAAAGGATTTTTCTTATTTTTTATTTATCTAATGTTTTCAATACTCGTTGCTGGTCGATTAGTAAGTTTTTATTTTCATTTAAAAAGAAAAACAAAAAAAAAAAAAAACAAAATTCTTCCAGCCACAAGTCAATTTTCAACAAGTTAGTGAAACACAATTTGTAATACCAGTTGCAGATGTTGATCATGTTAATCATCTTGCTGTATTTCTAACGGGACAAATACCATTTCCTGAAAATTATGGTGGTGGTGGCAAGTATTATGTAATATTTATTTTTAAAAAAAGCAAAATCTTCCTATTTTTTCAGTTTACTTTAGTTGGCCAAGTACTGAAGGACCATCATGGATTTATCTTGGAAAAATAACTAATACAAAAGCAAGTGCAATTTTTAAAATTAATAAAATAAAAGGTTTAAAAGAATTTTTTAAGAAAAAAAAATATACTTTTATCATTTTATAATTTAGATGATCCAACAAAATTAAATTCATCATTAACACCTGCATTATTTAGTGCATTTCAACATCAAACAAGTATTCCAACTGATGGATTATTAGGTATAAGTATTGAACCATTAATACAACTTGAACAACAAGTGCAACCAAGTGATATAACACCATCAACAGTTGCATCAAATGTTGAATTTGTTTCAAAAATGCTTAATAATTTTGTTAATTATATAACATCATTTGTTCAAAATGTTCCAGGAACAAATGAACAAATTGTACCATTAAGTATAGTTCAAACATGGTTTAATAATTTTCAACGACGTATTACAGAAAATCCAAATTTTTGGAAACAACAAAATTAATTTAAAAAAAAAGAAAAAAAAAGAGAACACAATAAAACATTTCATTTATTAATTTTCTTTTCATTTTCTCATGTTAATTAAGCAAACAAAAATTTTTATTTTATTAAAAAAAAACAAAATATTTTAGATAAATATTTAAAAATCTATCAAAAATGCAACAAACAGATGGAGCACCAACAACAGAACAAATTGAATTATATGTTCCAAGAAAATGTGCTGCAAGTAATAAAATCATAGCAGCTAAAGATCATGCTGCTATTCAATTGGATATTGCCGAAGTTGATGAACATACAGGACGAATTACAGGAAAAAATCGTACATATGCATTATGTGGATCAATTCGAATGATGGGTGAAGGTGATGATTCATTTGTACGATTAGCTGCACGAGATGGATTTATTGGAAAAGGATATTTTATTAAAGAAACAAAATAAGAAAATAATTATTAAATTCTCTCATTAATTGTTATTTTTCTTTTTGTTCGAACTTTATTTGTTATAATGAGAGAAAAACAAATAAAAATAAGAAGATAAAATTATATAATCTACTATCATTACAATAGATGAAAGATGTTTCAGTAAAAAAAAAGATTATTAACATTCATAAGCATAACAATTCAAATATTTAATTCATGTTAATAATGCATTTTTTCTATTCGATAGAAATATTTAATAATCTAAACATATCATATTTATATCAATTGTTTCTCCTGTTATATCAAGATTTGAATTGTTATTATTATTGACGAACAATCTTAAAATAGATTTATTTTATTACATAGTTTTTATCTGATTAAAGTAGCCATTTTACGATCAGAAAGAATATTCTGGAGTTTTTTTTTTGTAATTGAGATTCTTTGTGATCATGGAAAGAATGAAATAAGGTATTTACATTTTTAAAAAAAAATATAATTACATAAAAATCCATAGAAAAATTTTCTTATGTCATTTTGCAAATTTTATTAAATAAAAAAATCTCATATTATTATCAATACGAAATAATTCGTTTCCACCATATTTGTTTATTTATTTTTCTTCTATTTTTAAATTAAAAATATTCTAAAAAAAAAAAAACGAACTAAAACTTTCAATTATTAAAAATCTAAATTCAATTTTGAGTCTTTTCGTTTTTTTTTTGTTATAAATGACTCATTGAACATATATTGACTAAAAAGATAAATATAAAAGAATCAGCTGTTTTTGTTTATCAGCTGTTCGTTAATATATGATTGGTTAATAATTCTGCCATCCGAAGAATTGATGTTCGTCCATCATCATTCCTCCTTCTTTCGTCTATTTCACTCGTCCGATGCAATGGATGGAGGAAACCAACTCCGTCTTTTTCTCTAGATTAGTAAAAAAAAAAGAGAAGAACAATACAGCTGTTTGTTTTCGAACGAGTGTGTATGTGTGTTGTTACTTCTCTTTTATGTGTTATGCGTACTAGAAGCATCATCACATACACGTGAAGCAGAAGAAACAAGAGAGAGAGTGAACACACACACGTCCGCCGCCGTCCTCTTCTTCTCTCTCTCTGCTGTCTGTCTCTTCACTCTGCTAGTTAAATAGGCAGTGGTGGGAAGAAAGAGGTTTGCCTGACATCATCATCATCATTACAACATATACGCAACAAACCATCTATCGAAATAAGTACGAATTATTTATTTATAAATATAACAACAACAACATATATATATATAAAAAAGAAAAAACAAAAACAATATTTTGTTTATTTATTTATTTACTTTTTTTTTTTAAAATAGACTATGTCTCCATCAACTCAATCATATTATAATGAATTTTTACGTTGTGCCATTTGTTCACATGATTTTGAATATGATAATTGTCTATATCGTCCAATAACTTTACCAATATGTGGTCATACAATGTGTGGACAATGTATTGATATAATACGTAACCAAACAAAATGTCCACAAGATCAAGTTTCATTTGGTACAACAAATATACCAATTGATCAATTACCAACCAATTACCCATTGTTAACTATTATTTATGAATCATCAAAAGTAAAATTAATAATAATAAAAAAAAAACAAAATATTTTTTATTTTCTTATTTATTTTTATAGTTACTTGAAGATAATGAACAACGTTATGGTCAATGTTTATCATATATGAAACTTGATGATGAAACAAAATCATATTTTAATCGTACACAAACCATTCTTTGTGAAATAGCAATTTTAATTAAACCAATAAGTAACAATAAAAAAAATAAATAAAATCACTAAAATATTATTTTTATTTCTCTTTTTTTTATAGTTAATGATAAAGATTGTCAAACAATATTAAGTCGACCAATGTTACGAAAAATATTTAGTTTACTAAATAGTCAATATATTGATCGTGAAGGTCGTTTAAAAGCTCTTAAAGCAGCACGTAGTCTTGGTGAACGTACATGTATTGATTTTATACTTCATCATCAAAATCCTCAACAATTAACAGCTAATCTTTGGTCAGCTGTTCGTTCTCGTGGTTGTCAATTTCTTGGTCCAGGTTTGTTTATTTTCTATTTAATTAAAAATAAGAAATTATTTTTTTTTTTTCTATTAGCAATGCAAGAAGAAGTATTAAAATTAATATTATTAGCACTTGAAGATGGTTCAGCATTATCACGTAAAGTTCTTGTTTTATTTGTTGTACAAAAATTAGCACCACAATATCCACGTGCAAGTAAAACAAGTGTTGGACATGTTGTACAATTACTTTATCGTGCATCTTGTTTTAAAGTATAAAAGAAAAATTAAAATATTTTTTTATAAATTTTATTTTTTTTAGGTACAAAAACGTGAAGAAGAATCTTCTTTAATGCAACTTAAATCAGAATTTCGTAATTATGATAATCTTCGTCGTGAACATGATTCACAAATAATTCAAATAGCTATGGAAGCTGGTAAAAAAAAATTTCTTTCTATTAATTATTTAATAAATATATTCTCTAATAGGTCTTCGTATATCACCTGAACAATGGTCATCATTATTGTATGGTGATACACAACATAAATCTTCCATGCAATCAATAATTGATAAATTATCTACACCAGCTTCATTTACACAAGCAATTCAAGAATTTTTAATTGTTTTACAACGTACAGGAGATACATCAAAACATTTATCATATTTAAAAACAGATTTTGAATATTTATCACAAATTGATTTAGGAAATAATGATGAACAACAATATTTAAATTGGTCATTTATTATACAAATATTACAATCAATTAAAACAGTTTTACAATCATTAATTGAATTTAATTGGCAAGAAAGTAAAACAAATTTTTTTAATAAAACAAATCATCATCAACATCAACATCGTTCATATGATTTATCATCAACAACATTTACATCATCAACATCATGTTCATCACCAATGACTGTATCACCATTAGGTGGAAGTAGTACAACATCAGAATATCATTTACAACCATTACATCCACCTGTATCACAACATAATCAAGTTAAATATAAGGTTAAACATGTTTATCAATTTGATATTTTTATATGAAAAAATAAAATAGAATAAAACCGGAAGTATAGTATTAAGAATAATGAATGAGACTTTAGTTTTTTTTTTCAGCTTTCCTTGTCATCCGGTTATGGGAAAATGTATGGATTAGATGAATTCTTTTTTTTTTCGAAAAAATAAAAGATAAGATTAAATTAAATTGTCATATTTATTTATGGTCAAATCGATAAATTATTCTATCTATATGACATGAAACTTATTAAGTGCAAATTCAGTACTTGTCTAACTAAATAACATATCAAAGTACTATTTAGCTTTCCTGTATTATTTTTGTGCAATCATAAAATAAAACAAATGATAAACCTTGATATGACCTAGTTTACCTGTAATCTAGACATATATACTTTGACCTTTGATTTTATTGAAATGTTTTTTTTTGTGATTTAATAAAATAAAATAATATTTAGGTATCAATGTGTCGTGATTTTATTCAAAAACAATCATGTCCACGTGGTGCTCAGTGCACATTTGCACATTCAAAAGCTGAAATGGACAAATATCGTGCTAAAAGTCGTCATCCAAATGGATCATTATTACCATTAACTTCATTAAATACAAATATTCCACCGCCACCTCCACCATTACCTCCTCCTCCTCCTCCAGCTCCTTTACCTATATTTGCTTCGTCAAATGGTGCCAATTTAATTCGACCGATTCATCCACCAGCAATATTACCTTTATGGAATCCACAACAACAAAATCAACATCTTATACAAGAAATTCCACAACAACATCATCATCAGTAAATATTAAATTTAAAAAATAAAAATATATTATTTCTTTTGTTTTAGTCATTATTATCATCATCATCATCCATCAACACTTCAAATACATGAACATCAACAACAAACAAATAATAATAATAATAATAATAATACGAATAATAATAATTCAAGTCAAATTCCGGTGATTGCAGCTGCTGCTCAAGCTATTCTTGAACAAAATAATGCTGCTGCTGCTGCAGCATTTGCTGCAAATGCATTTTATCGTTATCAACAAAATTCTTCAATACCATTTCATCAAACACAATCTATGGTTTACATTTTTTATTCTTTATTTTTTTTAAATTTATTTTCTCTAATCATAGATTGCTCAACAACAACAACAACAACAACAGCCATTATTATCTCGATCTTGTAATCAAAATTTAATAAAAAAAAAATTTGTCTATTTTTATTCATATAAATTCTTTTAAAAGGTTTACAAACAACAAATCCTAATATGAATCAACAGTCATCAAATTCAGTACAACAACGTATTCAAAAGTAAAATAAAAGAAAAAGAAACATCAGTATATGTATTTTTTTTTAATTTTAGTTATACAGATTCACGTTATTCATCATTGTCAGATCAACAATCAACAACACATTTTCCTCATATTGAAGTCAATTTAAAATACAAAAAAAATAAATAAATATACATATTTTTTTTATAGGATTTACGTTTACCACCTGTAATGCCGGTTAATGTTAGTACTTCAACAGATAATTCAAATTTAAATCAACGAAATTTTTCTGTTTTACAAACAATCTCATCAAGTATAAGAAAAAAATAATTTTTAAAATAAAAAAAAAAAACCTAATTTTCTTTTTAGAAAATGATGATAATCTTTTATATTTTCCATCAATAAATAATACAAATAATTTAAATCGTCAACAACAACAGCAACAACAACAAACATTTTTAAATAATAATGGTTTATTTAATGATATTATACCGAATAATACTAATAATAATAATTCAATATCAACAAATACATTTATTAATAATCGACAACAGCCGTATAAATCTATATCAACAATGACATTTCCTCAACAACAACAAATACGTAATGATGAAAATATACTTCATAATAATCATCAACATATGAATAATGTAAGTTATATATATCAAATATCTCATTGAGGATTGTTCTACTAGTATTTTTCAAATTTTTCGTTTAATATAAACACTTTTTAGATATATTTGAAAATTAATGAATATTCGCATCACTCTATTAGAAAAACAAAATTTTATTCATTCTGAAAGAAATAAGTGCACCTTATCAATAAGGAATCTTATGAAACTTGTAGAGCTTTTCATATTGTATATTT
>JAJEKB010020951.1:1175496-1195543 GCA_022393335.1 Macrotrachela quadricornifera | reverse complement strand
ACCCGACCCGGCCCGAAATGAAAATATTTTTTCTGACCCGACCCGACCCGGCCCGAGGTTGGGCCCGACCCGAGTCGGACTCTGGTACTAAATATTAATAGTTATCGAAACTTTTTAAAATCGAACTTGAAATTTTTCGACATTTTTTGATGTAGAAAATAAAAGCGTCAGGAATTCAGATGAGGAGTAAAAACTTTTTTTCTTGAATATGTTTGCATAGTTGGATAGAGCTCGTCGAGTCCTATGAAACTATATATACCTCTGGAAAAAAAAGACTTGCACACTATATATTACGCATATTGTCACTATAAAAAGGTATTTTTTTCAAAAATAATGACATATTGTGAAAGTTCATGGAATTTTCTATCATTCAGTATACTTACTTATTTTCTTGCATTCATTTACTGAACAGTAAATTTGAGTAGAATGAAGGCATCCTCATGTCCAGATTCCCACAGATATGAATTTTTCAATACTCTAAAATTATCTCTTTAGAAAAGTGATTATACATTCTTCAAGAGCTTGAAATCCTCCATCATTCTGTATATTTACTTATATTCTTATGTTCATTTATTGAAAAGAAAATTTGAGTACAATGAAAAAATCCTTAATCAACAAGTACCAAAAATCTACAATTTGTTGTTACTTTTGTAGTGTTATTTTTGAAATTATTATCCCTTTTGGCAAAAGTTTTCACAAAGCAAATACAAATATTCATAGAGTTTGAAATTCTCTCCCATTCTATATATTTTTGTCTTGTCTTACAAATATGTGCTGCAATACACACATGTAAGATAAGACAAAAGTATATAGAATGAGAGAGAATTTCAAGCTCTTGAAGAATATATAATTACTTTTCTACAAAGATAATTTTAGAGTATTGAAAATTCCAAAAACTAATCTTAATGACAGTGAAAAATTTATATCTGTGGGAATCTGGACATGAGGATGCCTTCATTCTACTCAAATTTACTGTTCAATAAATGAATGCAAGAAAATAAGTCAGTATACAGAATGATAGAAAATTCTACGAACTTTCACAGTATGTCATGATTTTTAAAAAAATACCTTTGTATAGTTACACTATACCCAAAATACAGTGTGCAAGTTTTTTTCCAGGGATATATATTAAAAATTTTTGAAGCCATTTTTCTGAGGTTAAAAAATCTTAAAAAAACGAATTTGTTTCTATCGAAGAAAAACATTTGAGTTTCCAGTAAAATCACCTTTTTCCATTGCTTTTACTATCACATACTCCTCAAAATATATTCGTCAGATGTAGCATGAAAAACTGCGTTTAATAAGTATATTCTGAAGCGTATGTAGTAGTAAAAGTGATGAAAAAAGGTTATTTTAATGAAAATTTGAGTGTTTTTCATCGATATAAAAAAATTCGTTTTTTTAATATTTTTTAAGATCTCTCAACTAGTTTTTTCAATTTTTCATTTAAGAAAAATGGCTTCAAAAATTTTTAATATATATAGTCTTATAGAACTCGACAAACTCTATCCACCTATGTAAACATATTCAAGAAACACTTTTTTTACTTCTCATGTGAATTCCTAACGCTTTGATTTTCTACATCAAAAAATGTCGAAAAATCTCTTAAGTTTGATATTAAAAAGTTTCGATAACTATTAATATTTAGTATCAATAATTTACGTCTTCGACGTCCTTTCATTTTATATAAAATTCATTATTAGCTCTATTTGAAATTATAATAGTGACCCCTATCAAAATATTATTTCCAACTCTCTATTATGAAACACCCGTTGAAGCAATAGAAAAAACTGATTCAGTGTAAGAGACGAATCGTTAGTTTCAACATATGTCACTCGATGAGGCTGACTTTTCTACTCGTTTGTGGTGTTTCTTCTTTTATGTTTTATTTTCTTTCTCTTTCTAACTTTCGTATCTACTGTTCACGTCTTTATTACTTTTATTGGTATGATGATTGTTTAGAAATAGTATAGAGCACTTACCATAAAATAATGTTCGAGAATAATCGAATTTAAATACGAATAAATAAATACAGTACCTGTGAACCTCAACGAAAAAAAAAACTAAACAGGGCGTGAAGAGCGCACATTTTTGCCTCTCACTTATTGCTGTGATTACTGATGCATTAAACGTTTAACACTGTCTCAATAAAAGAATAAGCTAGTAATTATATGATAAATGAAAGCGTAAGCAACAATATTTTTTCTTGTTATATACATCAATTTATGATGATCCATAATTAACCTATTGATAAGGAAGATTTAAATTCCAAAATCAAAAAATTGAAATCGATTAGTCGAAGACGAATAATGTTTGTATACAGAATACATGTCGCAGAGTTTAAAATGCTTAATTATAATAACTTGCTAGTGTAATTTTTTTCCTTCCATTGTCCAAAAAAGAAAATAAGACTGAGTCATAATATAAAATTTACAAATACATATTCGTAAACGCAGACATGATTTACTAATGTAGAAAAAAGTAGCAAGATACCTTTTTTTACATAAAAATAATAAGTGATTCATTGAGCTAATCCATTATTCTCTTTAGATTGAATATTATTCGTCTAATTTACATATATCTTCAGCGTCAAAAAACAAAAACATCGAAAATATTTAGTTTATACAAAAAAATAAAATCATATTTATTTAAATTTAATCAATCAGTGAATGTTCATAAGTTTCTACTTTCCAAGAAAAAACTATTGAGAAAACTTCTTTGATTAAAAATTGTTTAGTTTTTTGAGCAGTCTTCTAATCATTCAATATCTTCATGTCGTTTGTTCAGAAAAGTTCGAAGTATTAAATTGATTATAGAATAATCTAGTATTTTTCCATTAAATATTATTAATCATCTAATGTCATCATGTACACTAAGTAATGATAACTATCATGTCCTATGTCACGAATATCGCCAAAGTAAATCTAAAAAGGCCTTCTATGGGCACGGTGACTGCTCGAGAATCATCTCGATCAAATTTTCCCCGTTCTGTTAAAATGCATACCCCTCGAAAAATCTAACATCCAGATAACTGCAGTTTCGATCTCCTCGATCTTGAATAATCGACCAGTCGATTTCCTACGAGTACTCGAATTTCAGTTGGCGTGAAAATATTTTGAACGAATTTAAGAGTTGCATCTTCTTTTCGTTCATTCAGCCTTTTTTCGAACACTCCGATTCTATCGAAATAGCGAGCACTCAGTGAAAGAAACACATCTAAGCCAACTATTCGACCACTCAAATTTTTTTGTGCAATAGAAGCTTATTAAAATTCTCAAGGATCTACTAAAAAAATGCCTTGAGGAAAATCGCTAACGCTTGGATACGATCGCTGATGGTCTCGCATTCAAACTTGCACTTTATTGTCTCATAAATTCTAAGTTACATAAGAAAGAAATTTAATCAAATGTATTGAAAAATCTTTTAAATTCTTTACATAAATGTTTTAGAATTCGCTTCTACTTGAGTTATTATTAGCTTAAAAGTCGATTAATATTCGCTATTATCAATTATCAATCAATCCAAACATAAATAGTATTATACGTTTTCCAGTAAAACGAGTGTTCTTAGTGACTGACAGATCTATATTAGTTAATCTTAATTTTTCTTGTCATCAATCAATTCGTATCATTATTGTATGGATATCTATTCTTTATTTCTCTTTCTTGGGGTTAATTTCACAATATTTTATTAATGTTAAATTATAAAATGTTGAGTTGAAAAAAAATATTCTAGAAAATAGTGATTGTTGTCTAGCTAAATGAGAAAATAAGAAAGAGGTTATATTCATGAAAAATAAGAGTCGAAACATAAATGAAAAAAAAAAGAAATATCGTGTAGGACAGTTGAAATGTTGATAAAACATGTTTCTATAATTAGAAGATAAAAATATGTTTAGATCAACTCGTCGATGCATGGTTCATAATCGTAAGTACATATGTTCGAATCTAATTCTTCTCTTATTCTGATTATATGCTCGATAAGTGTGGACCCATCGAAAAAAATTCCGAGATTTTCAAGAAAGAATTAGAATGAGCCATCGAAATGAACAATTGCTGTGCCTTCGACGCATCGGAAAATGTCACTCCGAGCAATCGATTTAAGCGTTCGATAGGTAACGAAATATCCATTGACAGTTAGGTTGGACGGGTCACTTTTAACGGTAAACTGCTCGAAGCAGCAAAACCAGCGCTAAACCGGTACTATTCCGATAATTTATATATAATAGAAAGAGAATGGTTATACAGAACGGAAAAAGAGACATATATACATGTGCTGTATTATTTATTTTGTTTTTTTACTTGCTGAAAGACACGAATACATTTTAATGACGATAAAGTTCGAGTAAGCATTAATTTCTTTTTATATTTAATTTTTTAATATTCACTTTTTATAATAATTGTTTGAAAATTTATTAAATTACTTTTATCATTTAGTACCCTTTCAGATTCATTCTTTTAATATTTATTATTTTTAGATTTATTTTCTTTAAAGTTGTTTTTATTGATTTTATTTATTTTTATACTAATTTTTTTAAATTTATTTTCTCAATTTATTTCTCACTATTTTTTTGTTTATTTTTTGTATTTTTTTTTGAATGAGAGAAAAATCATATGAATCTAAAAGTATCTGTTAAATTTTGCTATACAAGCATTCAAAGAATAGAGTCAAACGGTATTGGCTAATTGCGCATACCAGCATCGGTTAACTCCGGTTTACCGAAAAAAATCGGCAATGTGCCGCGCCTAACCGTCGGTTCACGGCGATTTTGGCAGCCGGTAATCGAATCGGTAAAACCGTGGTTAACTGTCGATTTTTATGCGGTTTATATCACACAGGATACTATAACCTGCCACTTATACAACTGAACTTTCTTTTTATATTATTGAAGAGGAAAAAAATTCTAAAATAACACAATTCAAATGCCACCGTATAACTATACTAAACGAGTCATCATTACACGATTCTATAATCCTCTATAACGATGTTCGTAGCTCCCCTTAACTCGTTGTACTCTATTGAACAGTGACTGCACACGTAGGTAAAATGAGCACAATATTTGAGTAAATTCAGTCGAGATTCATCTATGTGCATAATTCATATGTTCCAAAACTTGTGAAACGTAAAACTCGATGAGTGCTGTTAAATTATATGCTCAGATTTTCTGTAACTTAAAGTAGAATTTTTGAGTCCATAGATGGTGCTCTGCAACATTTGAAAATTTGGTTATACCACTGGCTAGAACTCACCAGATTGCATTTGGATAACGTCAGAATTGTCCATCGCGGCACTGCTACTGATACTGCTGTGGTGGCGGTTGTGTCGCGATAGCGGTCCAGCAGCAGGTATTTTAGGAATAAATCCAAAACATTCATGAATTTGCACAGAAATTCGACATTTATGTTTGTTGTACGATAAGATTTAACGAATCGCATCAACTATCAGTAGTACTACTTGTTGAACCGAGTTACATTCTTAAAAATTAACATATTTTTTTTGAAAAATGTCGCAAAGACGGCGCGGAAGCGACAGGTTGACAGCCGTGATGAACATCTCTGGAAGAAGTATTTAAACATATAGAACATTTTTATGTTAACTTTACTTAGATCTATAAGATTCTCTAACATTTATTATATTTTTATAAAATTTAAAATGTAATGGTTGATTAAAAATAAAATGAAGATATTTGGGAAGAATATTAACTAAAACAATCTATTCTTCATCTTTTTTTTGTATGGGTAAATGCGTGGGAAGACGACCACTTCTCTGGAAGAAGTTTTTTTTCTACACTATTTTTTAACTTAACAAGTGTATAGTGATCAGAAAACATGTGTTGTGAGAAAAAAAATACGCACTCGATTGAAATTTTCATGGACCTTTACGTCATTCTTTAGGAACAACTATATGTAAAAGATGCGGACGCACAAGGCCATAAGTCGGTCCATTGGTATTTTTCCTTCTAAACCCTATTGAATTTTATGTCAATAGAAAGAGCATATTGAGATGAGCATTTTGATACTAAATTTATGGTGTTTTGGTTGATTTTTGAAAGTGTACAACTATTAAGGGTACCCCCCCTCTTTTTTTTTGTCGAACTTTTTGGAAAAATTTTTTTTGTTTATATGTGCTGTAGAGAGACCATGTGTTGGTATCTCGATTGTCGTTTAAATGATCTCGATTGGTCCTGCCATTCAAGTGCTATCGGGTGTCCACGAAAAGCTATGACCAAAAAAAATTTTTTCAAAAAATTTTTTAATGTGCTTAGTAGATTCTACATGAAAAGTTGTTTATAAAAATGTTGAACAAAAAATCAGAGTGTTCCCAAACTTATTTTTTAGTTTTCTCAAAACTAGTTTTTCATCCACAGAGTTTGATTGTGCCACCATCAACCCTACCTTAACTTTGTCCGATCGAGCTGAAATTTTTGCCAGAGATACTTGGATATATCCTCCAGAGGTCAAATCGGCCGTTTTCGTTTTCGACCATTTCGTTCGAGTTTATGGGGTTTTCGAGATCGACTTCTCGGTTTTTTCGAGATCGTTTTCGTATTTTTGTTATAAAAAAAAAAGAAAGCGAGTTTTTGAAAAACGCTGAAAAATACCTCTGAGATACAGGTGTAGGTGATCTCAAAAAAAATTTCAGCTCAATCGGACAAAGTTTGATGGGGAAAACCGGTGGCACAATGAGACCCTATGGAAAACCATTAGTTTTCGAAAAAATCCAAGAAGACCCCTTTTGAAAATTTTTTCCTCGAACACGTGTCTCATCAATTTAGGTCCTCTATTTGTGATAAAAATTTCAGCTGGATCGGACTAGCCGTTCTCGAGATCTGAAAATCATGAAAAAAGAGGGGAGGGTACCCTTAACAAAACTGTTCATTTTTGGTCATTTTTGCACTTTTTTCATTAATTGTGAGGGGTATTTTATCAGAAAACATAATTCTTGTATTCAAACAAATATCAGATTTTAAATCAGCGTTAAAAACTGAGTCCGATCCTCCTCCAGGAATACCTTGATGTTACCTCGAATATAATATATCTCATTAGCAGCAATTTGACTAGTGGAGCAAAGTGCTTCAACATTAATGATGTTAATAAAAGAAAGATACCTACAAATGTACTGTGTATATAGTCTTTTCAAAAGAGATGATTCTTGAAGATGTTATAAAGGTATCCCTGGAGGAGGGTAGGGCGAATTTTTCGAAGAAAATGAAAAGTTTTTAAAAGATTTGAATTATATGTAGTTCGACTCAGTTTTTAACGCTGATTTAAAATCTGATATTTGTTTGAATACAAGAATTATGTTTTCTGATAAAATACCCCTCACAATTAATGAAAAAAGTGCAAAAATGACCAAAAATGAACAGATTCGTTAATAGTTGTACACTTCCAAAAATCAACCAAAACACCATAAATTTAGTATCAAAATGCTCATCTCAATATGCTCTTTCTATTGACATAAAATTCAATAGGGTTTAGAAGGAAAAATACCAATGGACCGACTTATGGCCTTGTGCGTCCGCATCTTTTACATATAGTTGTTCCTAAAGAATGACGTAAAGGTCCATGAAAATTTCAATCGAGTGCGTATTTTTTTTCTCACAACACATGTTTTCTGATCACTATACACTTGTTAAGTTAAAAAAAAGTGTAGAAAAAAAACTTCTTCCAGAGAAGTGGTCGTCTTCCCATGCATTTACCCGTATTTGACTAGAAGCAACTTCTTTTTTTATTTCTTTTTTTACATGATATAAGCAGGTATAGACTGATATAGACTAGCATTGATGGTTTACTAGCGGATCAGGCCTTAGTATAACCCGATTACTGATCATATACTGTGAAATAGTTATGTTGAATCAGTGATTGATTACCAGGATTGCATATCTAGAACATACGAAGTTGCATTTAATGATGTATTTTAATTTAACATAAATCATACCAAATAATTGTGAATGTTAGGCAAAAACTAGGATATTTATTATTCAACATCCATTATTGAATTTTAATTAAGCTTTATTTATTATTATAAAAGCTGAAATCTTGTGATAGACCTACTAAAAAGAAGATAAATATGTTAAAAGTCAGATATTTATTCGGATTTGTGTCAACTGTTAAAATTTACATCCGTTCAAAAGGAACAAACAAGTTTTGACGTATTCTATCAAAAGTTTTAACAGAAAAAAAAAACGCCTCCAGATATTTTTATAGAAAAATAATACATACGAACTATATAAATAGTCAATACTGTATTTATTCTTCATTGTATTATAAGTGAAAAATGTTTCATATGACATATTTTATATTCTGTTTTATTTTCTTACATTTTATTAATGCTATACCTCAAATCAATCTTTATTATACTGATGAGATAAGTGAACATGAAAATAATAATACTGTCCTACAACATAATTGTTTGCGTATTATTACTTCTACTCAAGAAGTGAATCTTATTCATCAAATAATATCTTATTGTATGAGTGAATCATTTTCGAAATTTAATGTTGAAAACGATAAGAATTGTTAGGTGTCTAACTCTAGATCGTCGAGATGAGATGAATGCAGACGTATATCACTCTGGTTTATTCATGAAAAGTCGCATGCTATATATAGGCAAGAAGATCACACATCTCTAGGAACTGTCCATCAGATGATGGTGGAAAGAACCCATCGAATATAATACATATGAGAAGATGACATATATAAGATGAAAGGAAAAGACCACATATATGTAATAGACAGGAAAGGAAAAATCCATATATGTGATATACAGAAAAGAAGAAGAAACAACGCAAGGAAAATGTCGAGTGAAGAACGAAATGAAAAATATCTCTATAGATGAAAGAGACAAACATAAGCGAGCTACGTCTGAAGAGATGTCAATACCACCTCCTAACAGAATTTTCCAAGATTCAGTTTTACTGAACTTGCAAAACAGAACATAACTAGTCAACAATTATATCGTTGGTCAGCATCTATAGATATTATTGAATGTTATCAAGATTATTTGAATCAATCATCAATATTAAATAATCTAACTTTTGAAAAAGAATTTTTTTATAATTGTACATTGCCAAGATTTGGTCCTATATGTCAATATGAATTCTATTATTATCATCCAAATTATTCATCTTTATATGAAATTATTCACGATTTTTATCGTAATTATGAATATATGCCGACTGAATTAACTTGTTATAATCATTTGAAATGTAATCGTGGTTATTTTCCATCATGTTTAGATTGGAGTGAAATTTGTGATGGAAAAGTTGATTGTCTTGATGAAGAATTCGATGAAGAACATTGTTGGCAACTTGAAATCAATATTTGTAAAGATAATGAATATCAATGTTCAAATGGACAATGTATACCACAAGTATTCTTTCAAGATGATTCAAATAATCCGGATTGTCTCGATGGATCTGATGAACGTAAAAATACTCGTAGCATTGTTGTAGACTGTGATACACATGAACCACCCAGGACATTCAATCCGACCTGTAGATTTGATCGTTTTCGATCGGATCCGCGTCGGAATCCGACATCTTTCATGAAAAACCGACCGGATCCAACATGGTTTTCGTCGGATTCCCATCAGCCGGATTCCGGCCCGGATTTCGTCGGAATGTAACGGAAACATAATGAAATCCGGTCGGATTTGGTCGGATTTCATCTTGTTTCTGGCGCATCCCGATGAAATCCGGGTCGGAATCCGGCTGATGGGAATCCGACAAAAACCATATGGGTTCCGACAGAAATTATATAGATCCGACAGGATCCGATTTCCTGTGTTCGCCTTGGGCATCATTTAAATGTGAAGATAGAACATGTGACTATACATTTATAACAAGTTCTTGTTTCAGACAACGTAAAGATCTCTTAATAAAAGCAATGTATTCAGTCAAAGATGATTCTGTAACTGATGAATGTTGGTCAGCATTTAAATGTCTTCTTAGTATTCCAGATTAAAAATATTCATTTTATGATTCAATATGTCCAGAAATGTTGTATATTCCAAATATTCCAGTTTTATTTGGTCATGTTTATACTGCTTATACAAGAAATCACTCACAATCTATGGGTAACTGGCAGCTGGACCCTCCTTATATATGTTACAATAATTCTCGTTACGATGATATTTTTGATAAAACAACTAAGATATTATTTAATTATGAAACACGTTATCATCCTAAAGTGTATGAGTTTACAATGGTTATTTCAATTCTATGGATTCAAAAATATGAGAAAC
Organism: Macrotrachela quadricornifera; assembly: GCA_022393335.1. Taxonomy (NCBI): domain Eukaryota; kingdom Metazoa; phylum Rotifera; class Eurotatoria; order Philodinida; family Philodinidae; genus Macrotrachela; species Macrotrachela quadricornifera. The sequence continues at coordinate 1,185,298 of JAJEKB010020951.1, read as the reverse complement.
ACTTAAACAACTTATACAAAACGCTCAAGAAATCTTCTATAACTGGTAATTATACTTCTGCAATATGTAACAAATCTAACATGTATCAATGTGCTAATTCATCCAAATGTATTGGAAAGTTTCATCTCAAGGATATGATATATGATTATCCTTATGAAGATGATGAAATTGTGTATCAGACCGATAATATAAATGGTATATTAGAAGGAATAAGACAAGATTATTATGAATGTAAAACATCTAATAAATATATTCATCAGATATTAATTAGAAATGATCACTGTGATTGTGGACTTTTTGATGGAATCAAATGTGAAGATGAAGATTTGAATTTTATTTACAGTCGAAGAAATATATCATTTCAGACAATTTGTGATAAATTTACTGAATTAATACCAATAAATATTTTCGGACAAAATGAAACAGATGAAACAGAATGTCAACAATGGGAATATAATAATATTTATACTCGTTGTGATGGATTTCAGAATTGTTTAAATAATGAAGATGAAATTGATTGTCATTTATCACCATCATTAAATTGTTCTTCAAATGAATACATGTGTGTTTCACCTCATACAAATCAATTTATGTATTTACCTATTGAACAAGTAAATGGTGGAAAAGTTGATTGTCTTGGTGGTACTGACGAGCAAAGATTATGTATATTTATAGATGAATTCATTATTTTCAATCATTTTTATTGTGTGAAAGATGGCTTTCCATTATGTCTTTCAACTTCAGCACAGTTATGTAATGGTTTTAAAGATTGTGATCATGAAGATGATGAAGAATTTTGTGAAAAAAACCAAACAGAGTCAATAGCTTATGATATTTGTCAGACTCCTTATTCATCATCTGTTTCTGATATTGAAAAGTTTATATGTAACTCTTTAAGAATGAAGAAAAGAAAGGTAATCGATGGAATAAGCAAAACAAAGAATATTGAAAATACAATATTATTAAGTTCATCTATTATTAAAATGTCTAATCAATATGAACCTCGTTGTCATCGTGGTCTTGATTTACGTGTTTGGTTAAATAATGAAAATAATTTAACAATAAATACATGTCTTTGTCCATCTAGTTATTTTGGTTCAAAATGTCAATATCAAAATCAACAAATTAGTCTTACATTGAAATTTCGAGCATTATCAAATTCTTGGCAAACATCATTTGTAATAATTATTTCATTGATTGATGATAGTAATCAAAGAATTATTCATTCATATGAACAAATTACTTATTTATCAGTAAGAGATTGTAATACAAAATATAATATTTATTTAATTTATTCAATTCGACCAAAAAATCAATCAAAAAATTATTTTATACATATTGATATATATGAAAAAATTTCCTTAACTTATCGAGGAAGTTTATTATTTCCAATAAATTTTTCATTTTTACCTATTCATTGTTTAGCATTCATAATTAATATTCCATTAAGTAATAATAACATTTATAGTTGTTTAAATCATCAATATAATCATGGTAAATGTATTAAATATTCAAATTATTTCGAAAAAGAAACATTTTGTCAATGTGAAAAAGGTTGGTATGGAAAATATTGTAATATATCATATAATTGTACATGTTCATTTGATTTATTATGTATCGGTATTACCGCAACTAATCAATCAATATATATTTGTTCTTCATGTTATTATGGAAGAAAATGTCAATTTAGTACAAATGGATTTGGTTTATCACTTGATACTATTTTAAGTTATCATATTATACCACATTGAAATATTAAATATCAATCATCTATTGTAAAATTTAGTTTAGTATTAACAATTATTTTTATTATAGCAGGATTTATTAATAGTATTCTTTCTTTATTTATATTTAAAAATAAAATTGTACGTGAAGTTGGTTTTGGGTTATATTTATTAGATTCATCAATTAGTACATTATTTATAATGATTTTATTTCGATTGAAATTTTCAATACTTATTCTTACACAAATGACAATTATTTCAAATAAATTATTTTTACAAATTCAATGTATTTTTCTTGATTTTCTTTTACAAATTTGTCTTAATATGAATCAATGGTTAAATGCATGTGTAGCTATTGAAAGAGCAATAACTATAATAAAAGGTGCGAAGTTTATCAAGAAAAAAAGTAAAAAAATAGCTAAATTAGTTATTATTATCATTTTAATTGTTATTATATGTACATTTATTTATGATCCTATTTATCGACGTTTAATTGATGAAGAAAATAATAATGATAATGAAAAACGAATATGGTGTATTGTCACTTATTCATCGAATTTGAAAATACTTAATTCATTTATACATACATGGTGCGTTCGAAAAGTATCCGGATTGGTTTTATTATAAAAGAATGAGACGCGATATTGTTCTTAGCTTTTAGTCTATGTATAGTTGGAACAGTGCTCCATCTATAAGTGTCATAATCACTAACCAATGAAATGACTATCCTTGGATATAACGATTTTTATCAGATCACCCTTTTTATACTGATGGAAAATCGAAAGCTTGAGTATTGCTCAATAATAAAGTTTCTTATTTTGGAAGGACAATCTCCAACCAATATTTATGAACGTATAGTGGTAGTTTATGGTGACCAAGCTCCATCACGTACAACCGTTTTCGACTGGGTTCGTCGTTTTAAAGATGATCAAGTGAGTATTGAAGATGGTCCTAAATGTGGTCGACCAATTAGTGCAACAGATGATAAAACTATTAAAGTTGTCGAATCTCTAATTATCGAAGATCGTCGAATTACCATTCAACAAATAGCAGACACCCTTGGCATATCAACCAGCACAGTACATGGTATTATACACGAAAAATTACATATGACTAAAGTCTCTTTAACATGGGTACCATATTTACTGACACCTGATAAAAGACATGAACGTGTTCAAGCATGTGAAGAACTTTTGGCTCGCTATGCTATTGAAGGAAGTGACTTTCTTTTCCGAATAGTAACAGGTGATGAGTTGTGGATGTATTTTTATCAACCTGAGTCAAAACAATCATCAAAGCAATGGAAAAGAGCTGATTCTCCACCACCAACGAAACTCAAACAAGAAAAATCAGCTAATAAAGTCTTATATTCGTTTTTCTGGGACCACAAAGGAATTATTGTCAAGGAACCTACACCACCAGATGTAACAATAACGAAGACATATTATGCTAATATTTTGGTTGATCAACTGCATCCTGAAATTAAAAAACAACGGCGAGGTTTGATTTCAACTGGTGTTATCCTTCATCACGACAATGCACTGGCACACACCTCACAACTTGTTTATTCTACTATTCATAATTTAAAATATGAATTGCTTCGTTATCCATCTTATTCTCCAGATCTAGCCCCCAGTGATGATTTTCAGTTTCCTGTTTTGAAAGAATATCTCAAGGGAAGACGCTAAATGATCGAAGTGCATTCGAATCATCAACAGGGCTGCCAACTGTACCCCATTTTGGGGTACAGTACCCCACAAAAATCTGTACCCCTGGGGTACGTATTTTGTACCCTATTTAGAATTTTTGCTTTGACACTGTAAATAGATCATCTTTGAGTAAAATGAAGGAGATTTTCTCTTTAAATAGTCTCGTTGTTTGTAGAGATGCGAAGTGTAAATCATAACGACTGACTTAAGATCAGTAAGTATAAGTAACCATTGCTTCTGCATAGACTTATCTTTCCTCTTCTTCTGACCTCTCAGTTTTACATTGAAGTCAGATTGATTTTAGGATATGTACTGAGAAAAGGAAAAAATCCGATTTCAATTCTAAAAATCATTCTATAATCTAAACAGCTATGAAGATCAAACGTGGAAATTATTGTAAAAGAGAAGGTTAGCGTAACTCCCGAAATAGTGAAAATCACTATGAAGTCAAGAATCACTTAAACTTGTGCGAGCAGACATTTCTCAATCGAGATATTCTTTTAACATTATTTTTTGGCGCCTTTGAATGATATATGACTTTCGCGAGGATTCTCCTGTCCTCCCGATAGAGACTGGTGCTTTAGATTATTTAAAAACTTGTCGCCTGTGTTATTGTTTTTGACTTAGATGCCTGGATCCTGATTTTTTTAAAATATGGGAGAGGCTAAAATTTGGCAGAAAGGCCAGAAAGTGCTATAATATGTTTTTCTGGTATATATCAGGTAGAAAACATTGAAACCATGCATTTTCTACGAGATTTTGCTGATAGAAAATGTTTTAATCGAATTTTCTGTCAGAAAATCAAGAGAAAGAGCTCAAAATTCCGTTTTCCTGTGCTCGTTTATCGGGAAAGTTCAAAAACTTTAGCAGAAAGTTTTATAAGCTATGGCAGCAAGTGAGACATGTTTTCAAATTTTTAGAAGGACTACCCCCTCCCTCCAGCTCACTGATAGGTCAGCCTGCTTAGATGATTGAAGTAGGATTTTCAACGTGAGTCTCAAGTTATCTAATTAAGATAGCATTCGAAAGATAGGGTTTTTACGGAAGTTCTCTATTTGGCTGCACCAAAACTATTTTGAAAACCGCACGCCGATCATGAAAGTCGATTATGATCTATTCAAACTGCATCACGGAAACTATAGGTTAATTGAAAAAATTGAAAATTATTTTCTAAGTTATAACTTGATCCAGATGCTTGAAAATACTTAAAGTTAGTCGGATGACCATATCTCTTTCAAGAAAAGAGAAATTAAAGCGAAAAATATTATCTAGATCCTAAAGCGTTCTGAGTTCCCACGAAAATAAAATTTTGATCACTAAATTTCAAAAATTATTTGAATATCGAATGTCCATCGAGAAATCAAAAAATAGTTCGAAAAATATCTTGATCAATAATATCGAAAACGTGCTCAAATTGATGCTATTGATATTCACTGCAATAATACTACGGAAGATGGTATAGAACATAATGCTTAGATAATACTCGTTTTGCAAAAATTTCCTTTGACATTCAGCGAAACTCACTGAAACTCAAAAAATTCTGCTTAAAATTTGAAAATCACAAATCCGATTTTCTCCTTCAACGTATCAATATTACTCTACTTTTGAACTATCTCGTTTATTCGTCTATGTTTGCGTTCAAAAGACTGAAAAAATACTATAGATTAGAACTTGCTTAAATAAACAACGATGAACTCATTAACTCACTCGTCGACATCAAAGGAGAAAACAAATCAGCAAATCAGTGCTGATCAGAAAAGCACAACATTATCGATGGAATATGTCTTGTAGAGAGAAGTTAAAATACGTTCTCTCATTTCTAAGAAAACGCGTTTTTTAACTAATTTTTCAGTGGTATACCTTTAATTTCTGAAAAAATAACGTACCCCACGAATGTACCCCATTTGAAGAAAAAATGTACCTCATGTGTACCCCATTTGAGAATTTTTGTACCCCATTCGACATCCTCGGAGTTGGCAGCCCTGATCATCAATATACCAGTGTCTAAACAGTATGTCTGAAGATGACTTTACCACAGCTATACAAAAACTTCCAGAGCGATGGCAAAAGTGTATTTCGGCAGAAGGACGATACTTCGAAAAGGAACAGATACATTCATAATTATAATGTGTTTTGTTGTTTTATAATAAACCCAATCCGGATACTATTCGAACACACCATGTATATTTCAGTTTTTTGCTCCTTTTTTGATCAATTTAATTTCAGCTATTATTCTTATAACTAAAAAATCTCATCAACAATCAAATATTCAGACTCATCGAAAGTATAAAGAACTTTTACGAGAACAATTTCGAGAACATAAACATTTATTTATTGCACCAATTGTTTTAGTTATTCTTGCATTACCACATTTAATTATTACATTTATATCAAAATATATGCAATCAATTAATGATTCATGGTTATTTCTTATTGGATATTTTATTTCATTTATTCCATCTATGATCACTTTATTATATATATATTACCATCAAAATTTTATAAGAAAGAATTTCACAAATCTATTGTTGAATTTCGAACTAAGACACAACGACGTGTATATCCCGTATCATAATAGCAAATGAAATAACGAAGTTGAATAAAAATTAATTAATATCATAATTTATGTTTCAGATTATTTACTCGACTGTCAAACAAAAACATAACTTTCAACAGTCTATTATTTTTATGTAACTTCGCTTTTGTATATTTTTGGTGATTTATAACGCTTGTCTAATTTCTTATTTGTAGCTTCTCGAAAGAAATACTTTTTAATAAATAACATAACTAATTATTCATTTAAATCTCTATGAAAATTTCTTTTTAATTTTTGCGTATATCTATTTTATTTATGTGAATGACCATAATAAATTTCATCTAACAGAAAGTCAAAACTTATTTAAGTTGAAGTAATTTCTCTTCCTGGCATATTATTGATATTGGATTATTTTAATTAATTCAATCGAATGAATTTTATATTAGTTTATTTTAAAACTTAGTTATAAAGGATGGAGGACGTATTAGGAACATTTCGACCCCATTAAAAAGTCGAGGTAGTTTCGGATGGAAATTTCACCGTGATCGGTTAATATGTTCCTTTATTTCACTAATGAGGTACGCAGCATTGAAAATAGACAAAAAACGACCTCAGAGAAAACGATGTGGTATTTCATTTCCTGCTATTTGATTCAGACTTGAAGCCATTTTTTAATAGTGATTAGTAATTATTAAGAGTAACAATTCTACAAAAGCAAGAAGTTGCAATAACATGAAATACGTAGTGTGACCGTTGTAGATCTCCATTCTCTACTATTTCATCCAGATGCGTGCGATTTTATATGCTAAGAGCAGTTATTCTTATATAATTAACTGAAGAAACCATAGACTATAATAGAATTATTCGCTTTCTTAGTATATTTGGTGGCTGTTTGTAATACTTGGATCCATATAGTAACGCCTGTTTTTGGGAGATCATTATGTGTAACATTTTGTGCGATTGATGAAGATTTCGATTTGGAGAACTCGCTTAGAAATCTTACGAGATAGTGATTTATGTCATTGCTCACGAAAATATTTTCACTCGTTTATGAATTGTTCTTCGCATTTGAATAATTTCATTGCATCGCTACTTATCAGTCTGTGATGACTGAAGGAGCTTGCTTAGGAGATTCTATTTGGTTAGCTCTAGTAATTATGATATACAGGGGAGCCATAAGTAACTCGGCGATAAGAAATTTTAATATCTTCGCCAGATATCGTCCAAATTGGCTGAAATTTTTATCAGTGATAGAGGCTTACTTAAAGTTTTTTTTGATATGAGATACATAGACAAATCAATGTTCCTATGTGCTAAGATAAAATGGATACGATTTTTCTGCTTAATACAAGTTCTATAAAATATTACAGTATAATTTCAAACCATTTTTATAAACTTTTATCTGTCTATTTATACATCCTTATACACAGATAACAACAATCTGTCGTCAAAACAGTGTATACATTCATAAATTTCAGATTCAGAATAATACATGGCATGAAATCAATTAAGTGTGAATGAGAAGGTATGGATTGTCAAACATGTATCGTCTTGAATATCCAATAAATGTGCAAAGATTATGATGCAAGGAAATAAATAATAATCCTCCGTATTGAGATACGATAAGAGTATTGATGAATAAATTTGAAGAGACTGGTTCTCCATTTGATGTTAGTCCAATGGTAGACTAGTATCAGTTACTGATAAAACTACAAAAGACACAGTATCGTTGATTTTGAAAAAGAAACCTTAGACGTCGACTCGTCAAATGAGCACAGATTTAAGTATGTCAAGAACAGTGTTGCCACCTTCTAAAGTCCAAAAAGCAGAAAACAATTTATAAATAGCAGAAAATGGCAGAAATTTCATCATCGAAAAGCAGATAGAAAACAGAAAGCCTATTTTTTGTGACATAAACGATTTTTAAACTTGTTCCAGTGTATTAATTAAGAAATTTTACATTAAATTCTCATTTTTATTGTACAAAATCAAGAAAATAGTGAATCGTTAAAAAATAGAGTTATACAAGATCAAGAAATAGACCTACTTAATTGGCGAATAGGATTATTGGACACATTTTCTTTTGACTACATATTTTCCATTTGATTTAATAGCTTTTAATAAATCTTAATTATCTGATAGATATTTACGCAGCTCAGTTATGATAAGGAGAAAATTAAACGTATTTTTACTTCCGCGATATAAGTTTTCTTCTCGTACAATTCCATTTATTATATGATAAATGTTTCAATTTTGAGAATGCTGAGTCAACATAAGCATTGCTACAGGACGGTAAAAACATATAAGAAGCATATGAACTTTTTAAAATTTGATGATTGAAGTGAGGGAAAATATAAACATTCATAACCGGTTGGATATGATAATTTTGTTTACTGTTGAGTTATTGTCATTTAGAATAAAACAAGAACAACAGTAACTGTTAGAAATATGTCGAGAGTGAAGATTTCGTAACAGAGATGAAAGATTTTCTTTTCCCAGAATTGCCGAAATTCTATAAGATTTCTTTTGAGAATCGTTCGACTTAAATTCGTCTAGTTATGTATAGAATCGAACAGGCCAACGATGAAAGTGAAAGGTTCAGTTTCGGCACGGGAGTAACTAGGAGGGACCGTGTGGGGTGCTGCACCCCTGCTTCTGAAAATATTATTTTTGCTTTGGTCAAAAAATTGTGTTTTCAGGGATGTTTTGATGTTGAATCTACACAAATGAAGACTTTGCGCCTTTCTGCCTCTGAGACCTAGGTGCGCCCCTGAGTATCGGTCAGTCTGTTTGGTTGTATGCATGGCTAAATGAAATCAACTTAAGTAATTCTTCATAAAATTGTCTTCGATTTTGTGGGTTTTTGTAAAAGAAAAGTTCTTATCCTTATTGGGTATTATTTATTCTCAATACATCTTCGGTAAGTACGGTCACAATTTTGTTATAATTATGAAAGAAAAGATCTTTCGAAAGAAAAATGTTGGTTAAAAATGTAAACAATAAAATATTTAAAAAAGCAGAAAAACGCTCAAAAAGCAGAAAAACCTTCAAAAAGCAGAATTTTTCTGCTAAAAGCAGAAGAGGTGGCAACTCTGGTCAAGAACTTCAGTTGGACGCTTTTACAAGTCTATAGGGTTTAAACCATATATTCCTAGATTAGTTCATAAGCTTAATGAAGATGATTTCAATCGAAGAATTGAATATTGCGATACATTTTTATCGCTTCGAGAAGATGAACTTGATCTTCTCCATCGTGTTATTTGGTCAGACGAGGCAATATTTAAACTCGATGAACATGTTAATCGTCATGATTCGGTCTATTGGGTAACTCAAAATCCAAATGTTACATTTAAACAAACAATACAAGCAGAAGAACTTATTGTATGGGCTGGAATTTGGTCTCAGGGTGTGATCGATCCGTACTTCTTCGAGAACAATGTGACCTGTCAAAGTTATGTTAAAATGTTGAATGATTACTTCTATCCATTCTTTTGTCGTTTATTACATAATGAATCTTCTTTTTTCATGCACGATGGTGCGCCAGCACACTATGCGTCTAATGTTCGTAATTGGCTAGACAAAAATTTCCCAACACGGTTGATTGATTGTTATGGTACACTTGATTGGTCTACCCGATTGCCTGATCTTACTCCTGCTGGCTATGTTCTATGGAGTTATTTGAAAGATATTGTTTATCAAAAGAAGCATTGAACCTTAACCAGTCTCAAATAATCAATTATTTCAGCTTTTTCAACAACAGATTCTGATCTGTGGGTTCACCGACGTTTCCGCGCATGACATTTCCGCAAACGACACTTCCGCGCAGCAACAAT